>JADLZN010010063.1:0-140000 GCA_018155175.1 Sinocyclocheilus anophthalmus | reverse complement strand
CCCAGCACCTACTGGAAAGCAATATATAAATCTTACTCCTCACTGTAATCATTAAAAAAGCTATATATTTAATAATATGAACAAATGTACTTTAATTAATTGTACATTTTTTAAATAATACTGGTTTATACGTTGCTTCTTTATGCATCAGTTTGTGCTATTGTGAGTTTCTGTATGTATCCGAAGCCTTTTCAAAAGTCTGTTATTCACTGTTAACACAGGAACACAAGTCCCTTCTGCTTGTGGGACAGAGGGTCTTATTTTTTAAGCTTTCACTGCACTCTGGGTCACCCTCAGTACTTATGATGCAGTAACTGGCACTTTTGAGGGATCCAGAAGAGCGGGGCAGCTGAATCGACTGCTTGTTCTGCCTCAGATTAGAGTAAAAGACACTTGTATTTGTTTACAGTGCACTCTCTATTTAGGAAAATATACTTTGATTAACAAAACAAAATGTGATTTTTACTTTAACACACAGAGCAAAGAAATAAAGTATTTGATATTACACAAATGTTTTTAATGCACTTCAGATGTGGTCCTACATTTTTTAAAGACATTTCGTAAATTATGTTTTAGCTTTAAAAAGACAATGTATTGATATTCATACTTTCTTGTATGTTGTACCAGATATGCATCCAGTTTGTTGTTAAAATAGACATTTACAAAACATTTCTTTACTGCATGACTACTTTCATGCAGAGTTACAGTAGATGTTGATGTTGGCAGATATAATATGATGAATATGGTAATTCTAATCAGAGTGTCTTTGCCCTTGAAACTAGAGGAATAATTGGCCCCTAATTACCATATAGATGCATTCGAGGCATGTCAGCAAACACTCTCAAATACAAAAGCAGAAACCTGACATCATATTCTGTCCCGTTTGTTACATTTTGCACAGATAATCAAACAGTGATGAGAATCTAATACAATATTTGTTGTTCCACTCTCCTAAAATAATTATTTTGCAAGATTGTCTGATGCTCTTTTTACAAACAATAATAAAAACAATAATGAGATGACATTTTTAGTGTCCAGGATGCACTTTCACTCTAGGATCTAATCTGCAGGTGTCACATATATCTACATCCAACGCAAATGCAGTTTAGCAGCACAGAATTGACTGTATTCCAAATACTAAGAACTTTTCCAAAACAAGAGCCCCATTCATTTGTAGTTTGAGAGATGACGGAATGAGTCCAGATAATGAAGGCCCGAAGGCTTTTGATAAGTTCACTCTGACTTGAGGGGAACAGAACTGGAAGACATCACACGTTGAATAAGCACTTTTGTCATACTAGTTTAGGAGACGCTCTGTAATAAAGCATATGAAAAAGCTGACTCGCCTTCTCTTAAACAGCCTCCATTATTATGTTATATGGTAGTGTTTGCTCAAAATAATCTCTAAATTAAATATGAGTAAATTAAAATGTCATATCATTCTCTTTATCCTATTTATTACTGATACTCACAATTCATAATATTCTTCAGAACTCATTACCTTTTTTTTTTTTTACAATGGAAATACCATTGTTTTTTTCCTGTAAGGTTAAAGGCATATGAAATGTAGTTTATATGTTCCCTGACCTAGACCGTCCTTACAGAGCACCGTGTGAATAATAGAGGAGGAGTAGTGCATATGACATAAAAGCTGATAGATATGAAACTCCAAATCTGGTTTTATTCAAAATATTACATATTCAGTATTAGCCAATAAAATCTTTGATGCTGTAAATGAACAGTCTGAGGAAGAATACAAAAAATCTAGCTGTTTGCCTTTGAATGATATGGGGATTTATACTAACCGAATGACTAAATCTGAGTTTAAAGCAGTGTTTTTAAAGTCCCAGTGTATTTATGGAGGGCTGTTTTCAGGGAGGGAACAACCGGGAACATTGTCCTGGATTCTGTGACTAAGGTCCTGTATGATAAAGCCTACTCAATTGGCACAGGGGACAGAGTTACACCCATAAAAGTTTGTCCCAGGCCCCTTGATTTTAAGCAATGTGCAATGTGTATTCACAAGCTCCCAGAATTGTCTCTTTGTGCATTATTGTGCAATTTTCCAAATGCCTGATTACTCAAACATATTCAGTTATGGGTAAAAAAAAAAAAACAAAAAAATAGCAGCCTATGTAACTGTGAGAGTCTTAACGGAGGAAAATTGGAGACCAATAATGACTTCTGTTATAAAAAAAATTATACCCTGCCTGCATCCCAATTTCCATAATATTAACCCTAAATAGTATTAGTGTGACTAATCTCGAATACTATTAGCCTATTGAACCCGGCAATCGTGGATCTTTTTCCGCTCCCAATTACTAAAATAAAACTCTTCAAGGTTCTTCTAATTAGTGCTTAGATTATGACAGTGCAGGATATAGAGCTTCAAATGAGTTCATTTAAACAGCAGTAAGATTTTCATGTTTGTTGTTTTTTTCAGTGTCTATCACATTTTTAGACATCTTTGGTCGAGTGAAATAACGTCCAAATAATTCATTCAAAATAAGCTATAAGTTATCCTCACAGACAGTGCAGTAATGTAATCAGTTGTCATAAACAAAAGTTTACTGGCTCTAAGCCTTTCTTTTCTTTACTCAGAATTGACCTTGACAAATATTTGGAAACTATACAAAGTTCTACTAATCCAAAAGCAATGAAAACTGTCTCTTTATAGTCTTCCTTTGTGTCTTTTTAAGATGTAATTTTATTATGCTGTTGTTGTTTTGTGTTACACTGCCAATATGTTTTTTGCTTTTGCTTTTGCTTTGTCTCTATGTTTACAATTGTAATTGTTATTTTACTTTATATTAATAAAAAAAACTGTAATCAGTTGTCAGGCTGCGTTGCGTCATGAAAGTAGGCGGGCTTAACGTGTTTAACAGACAGGTACTTTTCCACCACATGTCAACGCTCATTGGCTCGGACAAACACAGCCGTCGCAATAAAATGCAGTACTAAAATTTGATTGGCCTACGCTCCACTCTTAGACCCGCCTCCCTAGCACTCTGATTGGACGCCATCACTGTGGAAGTGTCAGTCAATAGTTTTTTCGCCCAGTGACACTGCAGCTCTACGTCCGGACATGTAGATCTCATAGCGGCTTGGCCTTTGTTAGCGAGTCGCTGAGAAGAACCAAGAAAGCCAGAGGAGCCGCATTCATGCACATACAGGGAGGAAAATGATCATCTGCACGAAAAACATGGACTATCGCCTTGGAACCCAGTGCCAGTTCGTTCAAAATCAGGTAACATAAATGCCTGAAGTGAGGATAATAACTGTAAACCGTAGCTGTACGTTATCTAGACTCTTGCTGGGAAGTTTTAAAGTTGACAGTTCGTCTACTTAGCGAAACCATCGTCTCTTTAATGTCGTTCATTCATTCATTCGGGGTTAAAACGCTCCTCAAACATATACATGTGTCATTATTTTTGAATACATATTCAAAAGTCCCTCTTTGAAAGAAAAGGCTAGTCGCCTTAAGTAATATCCGTTATTTTCTAGCATACACGAATGTCGTTCACATATATTTGTAGAATCAGTCCGCCACTTTTCAACCAATGACTATATTTGCTTCGAGATTTAAACGCCAATTCATTGTGTTAAGTATTTATTGTTCCTGAAATTAACTTAATTTTTGACAAGACCAGTGTTGTCACCATGTAAAGCTGCAGTCGTGCAGTTTAATTCTCTTGGACTTATCGTTTGTGCTGCAATTCGTCTGTAATCTAAGGCAGCTTTGAACTCGCATAACAATAGTGATCCTATGACATATTTTGTCTTTTTGTTTAGTATTTTATGGAATGAAAAGCTGTGCAAATCCATTGCGTTCATGACAAAGAGTAATACGCTTCTTTGTCGTGCATATGCTTAGTTCATACTTCAGTTTGGTTTAGATAGTCATTGTTTCGTTGCAACTATTATGTTGACTACTCATAAAGATATGTATTTGTTGAATATTCCAAGTATTAACAGCAAAACATTTAATCTCCACGAGGAATTAAGACTGCAGTCTGGAACAATCTTTGAAAGCCTTTGGTGCAGATTAAGCCATGGTTATGGGTTTACCTATAACCTAAACCTAACGTTACATGAAAATAAGCTTTTCTATTGATGTTGGCATGTTGAAGGTTTGTAGGTTTGACACTCTCCGTCACGTCTGAGCTCTTTGTTGAGTTGTTTGTAAGAAGAATCTCCTGTTTTATACACGAAGACAACCTGGTTGAGTATTTTTGGGTAGAGGAGCATTCTTTCATCGAACATTCAACTCATTTTTTCCTTCATTTTGTGTTTATTTTCATGTTTAAGTATATTCTTTTACCAAATGATTGCGTATAAGCTTTTGTGAAAATGAAAATCTGTCATTTGTCTGCGGCGCTGTGGTAGTGTAATGTTTCGCAGCTCACGTCGGGCAAACACAAAGCCCTTTGTAGTTCCAACCGTAAACCGTGACACGACAATCTGCACGGGAGGATTGATTTAGTGACATTTCTTCACGCTTGACTTTTTGGTCTTGTTGTGTGAGCGTTTTCTCTTTCTCCCGTTTGTGTGATGTGATGCTGATGTACTGCCAATCAAAGTTGTTTTTCTCCTCATTCGCCTGCAGTACCTCCTGCAACCTGAGGCGATGGCGCTGCTGCGCATATAGGAGAACAATAGAGGAATGTGCCATTTAAACATTTCTCAGATATATGCTCTCATTTGCCAGCACTAAAAGACCCTCGGCTTGTACTTAGATTGTTAACATTCTAACCCTCTTTTTTCCTCCCCCCCCCCCCAGCCACAATTTGTAACCTCTGTTCCATTTGTAAAATATACTTTTTTTTTAAATGTCTGTAGGTGATAAGTATTATAATGGCACAATACGTGTTTCAAAGCTCCCTGATGTGTTTCACATAGAGAGCACTTTTAATATCCTGACTCCTGACTATGCTTGCTTTTTACCTGTCAGAACAGTAATAAGTTTTACACTTGTTTGTCAATCCATATGATTTCCACGTCTATATAGATATACATTCGAGGCATAGCTGACCATGATTAACTTCTGAATATGAAGACCACAAAAGCACAAAGATGGCAAAATAACAGACAACTGATTTCACCAGCAAACCAAATCTTGGACTTCCCAAGTGGAAATGTGATTCATCAATAATCTGCCTTCACTTCGCTATCTGTCATATGCAAGCTGCTGAATGTATGTCACACTGTCTGCTTATGTTAATGTCAGTCTTCCTGGTCGTCTGAGTGCATCCATATGTGGCTTGCCGTGTTTGTCTATTTGTGTGTGTGTGTGTTTGCTGCAGGCCTCGTTTCAGTCCAATCCCCAGTGAGGTGCAGCTGGCTGTTTTGTTCTTCCTGGCTTGCAGGTTGGCAAGCCAAAATAGTGTTTCCTTTGTAGAGAGGGAGAGAGATGGGGTTTGTGCAACAGCAGTTGGGGCATTTGCGCATGTCAAGGACTGAGCCCTCCAGGCCTTCTGAGAATGCAGATTGAATATCGCATCTTGCTCTTATTCTGGACTCAGGCCCTGACCCGAAGCCCCCCATCAGTTTAGAGCCTCATGTTTAGACTGTCCTCAAATGAAAACAGATGAGCAGTAGGCTTATGTTTGTCTGTTTTATTTAAGTGGTGATATGTCGCATAATTAAAGGGACCGCTCACCCATAAATAAAAATTCTGGCGTCACTTAAGTAGTTTCAAACCTGTGTGACTTAATTTCTTCTGCAGACACCAAGATGCTATTTTTACAGAACTGTTCAGGTTACCAGACAGTTTTGGTGATCGTTGACTTTCTTTGCATGAAGAACAGTTTTTGAACGACATGAGCAACTGATCACAGAATTTAATTTTTGGGTGACTCTCCCTTAAGCCCTTTCCGATGTTGTTTGTTTTTTTTTTTTTTGGTATTTGACCAGCAAGAATAAACACATTAACTCATTCAATGTAAACGCAAGAGTAAATGCAAATATATTCAAATCTAAATGCTGTTTTGTTTGTTCATGGAGTGATCTTGCACTTTTTTTGATCTCTAATACATCACACAGATGCTGCTTTGTGTAACTTGTTTTAATCAAACAAATAACTGAATTATTATGTAAAGGACGTATATGCTGTCATTGTTCACGGAAACAGGAATTATGATTGCCGAAAGTGGCACCTTTACCCAATAAACAAGATTTCGGCTGAATTTGAGGGACTCGCCAAGAGGATATGAGACTGACTTCCTGTTTCGTGTTGACTGTTGGTAAAGACATGTCGGTGCATGTTGCTGGTGCTGATGAGGCATACTCTATTGACAAAAAAAATCGCCCCAAGTTTCAAAATAACCTTACTCTGTTGACCATGAACTGTGCTGGTGTTATGTATGAACTTTATACCCTAATTGACAAGTTTAACCAACATCTTCTGTTGATTGCCGCTTGGTAGCCTATATATACAAAAAAACCTCGGTTGACCGCATCTGCTGCATGGATTCATTGAGGCTCATCTGTGTGGGTGTGTGAGCGTCTCTCAGCTTCTCAAATGACTTGCATTAGTCTCTAATTTCCCTCTGAAGTTTCATTAGTAGTTAATTGCAAGTTGTTTTGTCTCGTTCCAGGGATACAGACTCCCCCTTGCGATTTTCTGCGGCTGCCGATACGGGCTGTGAAATGAACACTCGGTATTGAACCACGATAGCATGTTGAAAATATCTGTATTTGCAGTTGCCTGTTTTTCTGGGTCACCACTGAGGAGTTTTGGGCTCTGAGACATGTGATCTGTTTACCAGGGAAAGTGCACTTGTACTTGCGTCCCAATGGAGAATAGTGTTTGAACTGTTGTTTGAGGCTGACCTCAACATCTTAGTCTTGTTTAAATTACTTGTCCCTATGTGGCTTGTGCTTTATTGCCAATATGGCTCTTGGTTGACCGTATTTTCACTTCTGTATTCTTAGAGCTTTTCCCAGCGCAAAATGCTTATGGTATCTAAACAATAGGTACATCCCACTTCACGTACTCGTGCACTATTCTATGCCAGTTTATAGTATAAATACTTGCTAGTAAATTTTACAAACAATTTTAAACATGAAATTTTAAAGTTGAAAGACTGAAATTGTATTTTCTCGTAAAATGTATCCTGGTAATCTTTGTTTTAATTGAAAAAGCATTTTTTACAGTAGTATGTTAACACTGGAAATTCCAGAAAGAAAAAGTTCACTTCATATACCAAGATGATGCACTTAATTAACCAAAACAATGAAAAGTGGAATGTTGAACATTCACTCAACTGTTGCAGCCTTTCTTTATGTAATACAGGGGAAATGGTCTATTAGATAAAATAACTTTATAAAGTTCATATTTTAGTAGAGTGCGTAGTATGGCGTGTCATTTGGGACACAACAAATGTATGGAAGTTATGCAGAAATTGATCTGGAGTATAAATGCCAGACTTTCTAGGTAACCGTAATGTTAGTCCATGATGCTTTGTATGGTATGTTGTGCTTGCACATGTTTCGCAAACCTCGACTGAATTGAATGACAAGACACCTGTATCTCGGGCAGACACATATCGCAGCTTTCAGTGCCACCTTGAAACGGATCTTTTTCCTTGATAGAAGAGAGTGTCTTTGTTCCTGTTTCATCAAGTTGCCTCTTAAAATTAGTCATCAACCAGATGTAGTGTCATTTTTTTTAAATGACTTTATATTAAATGGTAAGTTTCAGGCATTCAAATACCTCAGTAAACAGGTTAGGCTGATACATTTTCCAATAGAGGGCAAACCACTGTCTGCACCTCAGTGCAAAACTACTTTTCATCGGAATTGCATGTTAAATTGGTTTAAGAAGCAAATATTGACAGATGGCTTAGTGTTTAAGTTCATTCCCTTTCATGAACATTTACTTGAGGAACCTGTCTGGAGAGATATTGATGATGTCCCGCAAGTAAAACCCTTTTTTCTTTATTTCATAGTGTCCCTTGTGCAGGAACGGCATTTCTTTCTTATCTATGCATGTGCTATCTCAGCTGTCCTCTAGGACTATTTATAACCCTCTCTTTTCTGTCAGACACTGTATGAAGAGCCAGGACCAGACAAGCAGTCCGTAGGCCTGGGTGTAATTTATTACCCACATATTTTCCTCAACAAGATTCAGCACTGTAGAACGTGAACAGATTTTCAGTTGGCTAATTGCTATCAGTTCTTTAATGTGATTTTAAGTGGTATTTGGAGACCCAAAATGTATAGTGACTCAAAGGGATTGTAGGCGCAGTACGTGCCGTGCTCAAAAAAAGAAAGAAGTCTCATAGTTAATCTTCAGTACTGTCAGGAAGAGTGTGATGGCCCATATGCTTTTTTGGCCAAGGGCTCTCAGTTGTCCCCGTCACTATTTCCAATTTCAGTCCCATACGTTACCACGTTCATTTTGCGTTCAATCAAGCTCATCCTCTTCGCTCCCCCCCCCCCCACACCCCAGAAAGTGTAACTGACCCGTTCATCGCCATGACTAACTCCAGCCAGACCCACAGAGCAGCGGTTTACTCGAAGGAAGTACGGAGGCAACCCTCTCACAGTCGAACTCTACAACTGATCTCATATCACATACTAAGAAATGAGAGCCAGACTAATGTGAGAACGATAATCTATACTCATTTGAAACAATCACACTCGATATAATCTAGAGCAAATTATATTTATCCTAAATGATCTGAGATCAGTCAATGTCACTTAAAATTCCTGCATGTTCATTTTGAATGAGCGGCACAGTTTTCAGTGTCCGTCGTCTCATTATATGCGGACAGTTCACATTAACTTCATCTGCAGAGCTGCATGAGAGTCACTTCACCAGCATTTCGCCATTTCACTTGAGAAAATCTATCAAATGCAAACTGAAACTCAAAGGTCTTCATGACAAACTGACAAAGAAAGTTTGTTAAAACATTAAGAGAATTCATGTTATCATTACTATATTATCTACTAAAAGTACTTATTAAAGTAATAATAATCATGTATAATAATGATAGAAAATAATTGGACACAAGTTTGGGAAAAAATAAAACTCTAAAATTAAAAAGTAGCAAATTATGTTTACATTCATTCTCAAGGCCTTAAACATGTGGAAAGCATTTTCTTCCCCATTAATAGAATGAGATAAATATTGTGATAAATATTGATATCGAATGATGTGGGAAAAAATACTGTGGTCATATTTTGCCCATATTGCCCTAGAGCTATTGTAGTTCCGTTGCTGTTAGTTAATCAAAAATCTACCACTATTGTGTCAAAATGTGTCACTGACCTTTTAAAATGGCCTTCAAATTGCATTGAACTTCAATAATGTGACGCATTTCTGTGTGGAATTGTGAAATTGTATTGTTTTCCCCCCAAGCCACTTAGCCTATGTTACATCAACAGAAAAATGAAGTAATTTCAAAGTAGAGATTGTAACCACAGTTTGGTGCACATTTATAAAACATTTTCCTTAAAATCTTATGCACTGATAAATGGCAGAAAATGATTACAAATTTTTACAATGTATTCTCTAGTCCAATAAAACCCGTTTTCACCAGCTCTGCTTCTGTTTGCTTCAGTTGCTCTCTCACTACTCTCCAATCTCCCTCTGCTCTCTCTCTCTCTGTGAGGCGCTTGAACAGGAGGGGAGTGGGCAGGATTTCCATAATCCCACAGTCAGACACAAAGCAGGCCAAAGGCACAGGCACAAGGCCTCGGTTTGCCTTCACAGTCAGCATTTAAAAACATAAAGACATGAATCAGCAGATCTCCTCAACACCAGTCAAACAAGGACATCGGGACAATGTATTTGCCATTTTCACATCGATTTCCTTTCCACAAATTGTCTAAAATAGTCTCCTATGCTAAATACGGACGATTGAACCACAACTCCCAAGTTGTGCCTGTGATTATACATGGGTATGGTGTCCAGTGCCATTTATATAATCTGGATGTATTTTAAGCATCTTGGGGTGTGAAAGTAGGAGATTGAGGTCGCCAGACATCTGTCTGGTCTGAAACAGCAGTGGGTCGCTGTTAGTGTGGAATGTCTATTACTGTCCCTCGATACCCGCAGGACCCGTGGCAGATGCCGTGTTTGCTTGCTAGTATTCTTTTACTTCTTTATATTTTTGTTGGGAACTATTTGAGGAATGCTGCAAACACTAGTGAAAGTTATTTGAAGGTGGTTCCTTTAAGATTAACCTAAAAAAAACACACTGAATAGGTGTTTTTCATTCGCAAAGTGCTTTTTTATCTGCCTTTTGTTTGTCAATTTCTCATTGCTGTGTTTTATTCCTTTTGGCAGGTGATGGTGAACTCTGAGAAAGACCGTGCTTCTCTCTTGTGTATGAAGGCTCTGGTCAACAGGGGGCGTCTGGACTCGGTGTCTCAGCAGATGGCCTCTCACCCACAGTACCTGGAGAGTTTCCTGCGCACACAGCACTACATCCTCTATATGGATGGCCCATTGCCCCTGCACTACCGCCACTACATTGCCATCATGGTATGAACATGCTCTACAGTCAATCACGGTCTCAAATAATATCTCAGGTTAATTGATAACTGTATTTGTGTTTCAGGCTGCGGCGCGGCATCACTGTAGGTATCTGGTGTCTCTGCACTCGGCTCAGTTTCTGCGGGTTGGCGGAGACCCGTTATGGCTTCAGGGGTTAGAGGCTGCACCCTCGCGTCTACGGCACCTTGATCACATCAACAAGGTCCTGGCCCATCAGCCTTGGCTCACGGCACGCTCGCACATACAGGCTCTGCTCAAGACGGGGGAGCAGTGCTGGTCTCTGGCTGAGCTCGTACAGGCTGTGGTTCTGCTGGCCCACTGTCACTCCCTCTGCAGTTTCGTTTTCGGTTCTGGTTCTGACTCGGACACCACTTCCACTCCCAGAGTGCATCACGGGACGCCCCCTGGCTACTGTCTCTGTGACGCTGCCAACGGCAACACTGCTGGACCCACAGAGAAGGCGCCACGGCGAAGGGTACGGATGATCATTAATTTCAGTTGGTAAACGAGGTTAGGTTTAGGTTTGTTTGGGTTTGAATAAAAAAAAAACAGCTGTTAAATAAAAAAACTGATAAAATACATAATCAGTAATTGGTAAGAACATAAAGAGCAAATAAAAAGCCAACATAAAGGCAAATCAAGTAAACAGTGCAATTATTTATTTGTTTATTTACATTTTTTCCCCCCAAACGTAACTGCAGTATTATTATTATTCACTTCTGTTCAAAAGTTTGGGGTAAGGAAGATTTTTAAAATATATACTTTTATTCAGCAAGGATGCATAATAGCACATACGTTAAAAAAACATATTAGAATGATTTCTGAAGGATCATGTGAAACTGATGGCTGGAGTAATGATGCAGAAAATTTAGCTTTGCATCACAGGAATAAATTACATTTGAAAATACATTAAAAAAAGAAAAAGTCATTTTAAATGGTAATATTTCACAATAATACTGTTTTACGGTGTTTTTGATTGAATAACAGCACCCATAGTGAGCATAAGACTTCTTTCATAAAATATAAAAAAAAATGGTAGTGTACAATAAAATTACTTGAATTATATCACAAACTACAAATGAATTCTACCAACAACAAAAAAAACCCCATCAAAACATCAGTCTTCCTGCTGTTCTGTAATTCTTATAATAGGCTGGCTTTGATCATGGTGATACCACTTGAATGCTTGGGAATTGAGTTGACACTATCAACACTGTAGAAAGACTGCTATCATTTATTTATTTTTTTAACTGAAATATCAGCTTGGCACTTAAGTAACAATATTTTTGACATCCCTATTTGACAGCAGTGTGCAAACCGTGTGAAGTCCGTTGTAATCCAGGCATAACCTGCATTGTTGTCTCTTTTTTTTAGTCCTTAGACTCCAGCTGTGAAGTCGCTTGCATTCGAGAACAAATTCAAATATCACAGGAGGAGATCAAGGAAAGAAAAGGAGACCGACTCCATTCACAGACACTCCTACATGCAGGTAAGATGTTCATCAGTCTAAAGCCAGTCGTGTAACCATGTTTCCCAATGCTGCTGTAAACAGGATATGTAATTTTGGATTGGGATGAATGTTTAGAGAGTTATTTTTACACAAGGGCCTTTTCTTATGTATGTATCGCTCCCTCATAGACCCTCTTTCGTAACCTGCTTTTCTCTTTCTCAAATGCTCCATATCAGATGTGGAGGAGGAGGACGAGGCAATGTTCTCCGCAGACCCCTCCCGCTTCGTCACAGACCCAGAATTCGGCTACCAGGAATTTGCCAGACGGGAGGAGGACCATTTCCAAGTATTCCGGGTGCAGGTGGGGGCAGAGACTTTGCATTGGGTGTCACCTACCAAAAGTAGTAGCATAAAAGGGTACTAAGGGTCAGAATTACAGCTCATGCCCTTCCTTCTCAAGACTGTCAGCACTTAGTGTTACTCTCAAAACCTTAAAAGGAAGTGCTGTGCCGCTGACAAATCCTCTCAAATGCCAATTTCATTCAAGTAGGCTTTCTACATTTGATTTGAATGGGAGTCGTATGCAACTCCTATAGTTAAAAGCAGTTTGTTTTATCCCAACTTATATTGAGAAGTTTAGGGTGTGAAATGAATACTTATATTCAGGAAGGATGCATTATATTGATCAAAAGTAAGATTACAGAATTTTATATTGTTATAAAATTGTCAATTATCATATGTTGTATTTTATTTATTATGGGTAATGAAAGGTTCATATTTTGGTTTTGGGAGTCCCCAACAACAGGTTGACATGCATGCAAGATCAAAAAACACTTTCATTGTCTTATAATATGCATTTATTTTTACCTTACTTGCTCAACGACTCCCAAACGATTCGCTCAACGATTCATTTTTCCAAACCCTTCCTTTGCGTGATGCTAATCTGCGGTGATTGGTCTCATTTTCATTTCATCATGCCTGTAATGCCTGATAAAGCAGCGTTTGTGAGCACAGTACTGCTTTGTGTAACTTACAGCCGTTACTGGGGAAACCACTATATCTCCCGCTCCAACAGAATTATTTTTGCATTTCCTTCGCCACACGTGAAAACCAACAATGGGGCGGGCATATGGCTAATTGTCATGTAGACGTCAAACGGCTTGGGATTCGTTTTAAAAACGACTCGTTTCAATGATTCAGAGTCGACTCTTTCTTTTGAGCGACAATAACTTTATACACGGTGTGTTACACACTGCATGAAAGGTAATTTTCAAAAATCTATAATAGAGGCACTTTAATAAATGCTGTTCTTTTGAATTTTCAATTAATGAAAAAATTAAAAACTTGACCATATAAATCATTTTTTTTCTTGAGCAGCAAATCAGCATGTTAGAATAATTTCTGATGCATCATGTGACTCTGAAGACATCATGCTGAAAATTCAGCATTGACATCGCAGGAATAAATTACATTTTCAAATATATTCAAGTAGAAAATAGTTATTTTATATTATGATATAATTTCACAATATTACAGTTTTTACTGTATTTTTATCAAATAAATGCAGCCTTGGTGAGCATAAAAGAGTTCATTCAGAAACATTGACATCTTGCTGGTCCCAAACTTTTGAATGGTAGTTTATAAGCCATTGTAGAAATTGCAGAAATAATGCACTTTAACAGTCTTTAAAATACCGCAGTATATTTATTCGTCTTTCTGTGCAGGACTATTCATGGGAGGATCACGGCTTCTCGTTGGTGAACAGGCTGTACTCTGATATAGGGCACTTGTTAGACGAGCGATTCCGCACTGTGGCCTCCCTCCCTTTCCCTCACAGCCCCGATCTCAAACGAGCCATCTGGAACTACATTCATTGTATCTACGGCATCAGGTACCCTGGTTCCCTGGTTTTTCACACTTTTGCATTTTGAATGCAAAAAAGAACCATGAAATTAAATCTAATGCCAAGCTTTCAACTCCACACTCACACATTGTGACTTAACAACTAGTTTCGAAAATGCTGAAAAAGGCAAAAAACAAAGCAATTACATTGACACTTTTGCCCTCAGGTATGATGACTACGATTATGGGGAAGTCAACCGGTTACTGGAGCGTGGATTGAAACTTTATATTAAAGCTGTGGCCTGCTATCCCGACTCCAGCAAGACCCCTCTATGCCCACTGTCCTGGGCCTCTGTCAAAGCTTCAGAAAAGGTGATTTCCTATCAAAACTTGTGCTGCGTACGCTTCAGTAGCATCTACTTAACCCCACAAAGCCTAATATATCATATTTGATGTGTAAATTCTCTAAATTATCATCATGATCAACTTTGATGGAAAACATTTTGCACTCCATTTACTTCATGCATTGTCGTTTGACTGATAGTATGTATTTTTTAGCAAGTAAAAGGCATTTTAGTAAAACTGAGATGTTTTTTCCTCCTAGAGTATGAGCTCCTGATATATCAAATATGATACTCAACAATAAACGCATGCTTTTTTTAAAAAGCATTTTTTAAACCATTTCATTTGGTAATTGTACGACTTTTGTTATTTTGTTCTTGCCATGAAAATGCTTCTGACATGGAGTTAAACAAAATAATAAAATATACCATCTGCTTGAAATTGCTATACAGTATTTCATAAGTGTTTTAAAACAAATCTTTCTGTCGTTTTGTCTTTTAGGTTCATGTAAATTTGTTAGTGATGGAGGCACGTCTGCAGGCCGAGTTGCTGTATGCGCTCCGAGCCATCACTCAATACATGATCGCATAGGACACGAGCGTTCAGCGCCACAGAGGGACATGGTACAGCGAAAGTCAAGGCAAAGAAATACAAGCAGAGATCTGTCTCTCCGTCTCTGTATTTGTTGTCTCTGAGTTTACCAGTGTGATGTAAGGTACTGCTGTGAAACGTTTCTTTGCCAAAGGTGAAACTCTAGAGAAGAAAAAAGGTGCAAAGCAATCGCTCTCACCCCTACTGTCATTTTGCATGTTTCTCCTACTTCCTTTTGTTTCTATATTTGTCTTTTTGTGCGCATACTCTTATTTTTCTACCTTTTTCTTCCTTTTTTTTTTTTTTTTTAGTATCTTTATCTCAGAGTTATGTGCAATTATTTTTATTCAGTTGTGGTTGTTGTTGTTAATATTTTCCCATTTGTTTGTTTTTTGCTGTTGCTATTCAACTGAGTGAGAGAAGAAGTGTACAACTGTCCATTTCCTAGGTATCCAGCTCTGGAAAGGTCATAGCCAATTTGAGTCACTGTTTACAGAAAATGAGTGATTGGACAAAGGCTCTTGCTTAACATGGCTTCCTGATATTTCATTTGAATGTGGAATAGTTCAACGGCTGTAACTTTCTTTTTAAATGAGCACTTTTAAGACAGTATCTATCTATAGAATATCTCAATAAGCTTTCGGCTGTGGCTTCGTTCTGCACACAGCAAGTCATCGAAGTACTGTTTTCAATCCTTTCGATCGATTATTAGCATTGATGTTTTCCAAAATCTTCCACACGCTCTTCTCTCTGCATGGGTGCTATAAGTGATTAAAATGGGTTCATTTATAGGATCCATATTTATCATCCGATTCATCTCAGTAGGCATCTAAACAGCTTTACAATGTGAAGATCTAAATTTGACGGGATCAACGCAGTGAAAAGGAATCGCTTTTTCTAAATACTTTTCTTTGTGGTAGTGTTCTCAGCGTTTCTCAGTTACTTTGGGCGGACAGTCAGTTTTAGCCGCTCTACACAAACTGGCCAAATCGACACAGTATGTATTTGAATTACATCATCTGCTAACTTGGAAAACAGTTTAAATCTCATTTAAAAGTAGGTCTTTAATTTTGAAGTAACTGGCCCACTGAAGTGATTCTGAAAGGACCAGCATTTAGCGTTTAGGTTCATGTTGTGTTGGCGTCTCCGGTGTAGACATTTGGATCAGCAACAATTAGGATTTGTTTTAAAATATTTTACCATGTAAAAATTAAAAAGTCTCAAATGAGAATAAGCTTAAAATGTGATTTTAATGTAGACATGCTGGTATAGATCAAATGAAGGACTTCTGACAGAACTATATAAGATGCGTAAAGGTTTTAAAGGTCAGCCTGTCGCTATCCTTCCCATAACCGACCTGCACAAAATTGACATTTTTTTGGTTTTGCACTGAACCTTTTGCACAAAACCCTACAAGTGTGGTTGCAGCTGTCATTGTTACAAACTGCTTGGAGAGGTGACGACGGTCCCTCTGATGCCATGAATATATTCAATGTCCAGTTTTGTTGACTTGGCCAAATACCTGTACTGTGTTAAACTCTCATCGGTCTGGTTAATTATAGTTGGCAGAATGACTTGGGCAACACCTATGGTTGGTTTTGTGTGTTTATTTTTAAACATTGCATTACTTTTGTTCCTGTTTAAACTTGTCTTGTCATTTTGAGAGAGGGTTATGTTGTTGTCAGTTTTGCTCTTGTCTGAACTGTTTAGATTAAGAAACCAAGGTATGTAAATCAGCAGAAATGTGTACAGGAGCCGCAGTCTGTGCTGGACGCACAGTGCCTTTTGACTACTGATGGGTCACGGCTCATCAGTATGGCAGAACTGGACTCAGAGCTAAGCCTCATGCTACTGCATTAATTCAAGCTGAGAATGGAAGATGTTCATCGTCCGGAGGACATCCGGAGATGTTTGTCAGGAGCAGAATAGGACTGCAGCACGGCCGTTCTACCTTAAGCAGGACTGTCTTAAATGCTTGTTCTTCAGTGACGGTTTGCCACGTCCCTGAAACGTGGAGACTTCCAGACTGTCTCCACCACCTCAGCTGGAAGACGTTAAGGACTGTGCCTCGGCGGAGGAGACTGAACGAGCATGGCTATTGCCAAAATGTTTATTTACCACGTAAATGTAGGAACTATAAAAATTCAAACTGACCAAAAGAAGAAAAAAAACAACAAAAAAAAAACTTGGAAAAACCAGGCAAAAAAAGTTTTGAAATGTGAAAGCTTATTTTTTCTATAAAGATATGCAATATCATTGGTGTGTCTTGTTTTTATTTAGTCATTAAGTGTGAAAGTAAATGACTAGATTTAGTAAATTAACCTTATGGTTGCAAAATCGTTCACTCATTTTAAGTGGTTTATATGTTCAGAGTGTCTAGAAGGAGCACTTAGCATGTCAATCATTTGGGAATCCATTTTTAACAATGGCTTCTGCAACTACTAGTGCAATCCTGCCATCTAGTGGTACATCTCCATTCGCATTTCTTTGCTTTCAGGTTCACTACATTTTGAAGTATGTTCAAAAACATAAATGTGAAGCTTATAAAAGCAATTCCTTGAACTAAAAGTCTGTGTTTTCTTCCAATGTGCCCCCTGGTGGTCTGTTGTCCTGCAGAGTTTAGCTCCAACCCTCTAATTAAACACACCTGAACCAGCTGATCAAGCTCTTACTAGGCATAGAAACTTCCAGTCAGGTGTGTTGAGGCAAGCTGGAGCTAAACTCTGCAGGACACCGGCCCTCCAGGACCGAGTTTGGACAGCCCTGGTTTAGATCTAACCTCTCTCAAACTCATCTGTCTAAAGCAGGGTTCCTCAAATCTTACCCTGGAGGGCCAATGCGCTGCAGAGTTTAGCTCCAACCCTGATCAAACTTACTTACCTGTGATTTTCTAATGATCCTGAAGACATTGATTAGCATGCTCAGGTGTGTTTGATTAGGGTTGTAGCTAAACTCTGAAGGAAAGTGGATCTCGTGGGCCAGATTTGAGGATCCCTGGTCTAAATGATTGCTAGACAATTACAGACAGGTGAGTTAGATCAAGTTTGGACCTAATTCTACAGGACAACAGACCTCCAGTGACAATTGCTGGAGTTACGTTGACCTGTGGACAAAGTTGTAAATTTGGATATAATTTCACACAGAAAAGGTTAGAACTTTTTTCCCCTCTGAAGTCATGTTAACGTGTATTATTTACGTCTAGTAGCTACAACAAGTGAGTGTTTTAACGCCTACGGATTGACCCTATTCAGTCATTCAACTGTAAAGGCCCATTCATACCAAGAACCGTAACGTTCTGTTTGTTAGATGTAGTATAACGCTTTATATGTTTAGTGTGATTCCGAGATATCGTTCCTCTGCATCGTTATCGTTATAACTGTGCTGTGGCTGCCCTATTCGTATGAAATTAGAACAGTAGTTTAAAGTAGCCTACAGTTTTCGTTATTGCTGTGAACCGGACTCACTGGAACCCAGATTTAAGCTAGAAATCGAGGGACAAGTAAATCAGAAAACTAATTTCTATATTTTTCACATGCTGTCGATTAATTTTCCCTGAACCTGGAACACTTCATTTAGATTTAACTTAAATTGACATTTAGTATGAATGGCTACTGAGTAGCCTATGTAAACTTTTATATACAATGGTGTGAATCATGTTTAATAGTGCTTAATCTGCTGCTCTGTTTAATGAATGCCCTGCACCTCTGCTTATGTCAAATGAATGGACCAATGACAAAATCAACTTAACAAAACAGTCTGCGTTAAACAGATCAGGTTTATTTCTATTATGCTGAACTGCTTTCAATGACCTCTGACTAACATAATATGGGGGAACAAAATTAATTGATCAAAAAAAAAAAGCAATCAAGTACATATACAGTATTATTGGCTATGCACAACTCGTCAGTTTTACATCCTGTCATACAACCCAAAACAAAAGAGAGAGAAAAACCCAACCCAGACCATAAACTAATGTTCTGTGTTATCAACTGGGATACTTGGCAAACTCTCCTGGAAAATTAAAGGTACTAAAGAATGACTACTAAAGGAAGAAGGTTAATAATATCAAACAAGAAAAGTGAGTGATTTGGAAAGAGGGAAGGTGTGGAATTCCTGCATTTCATGCAGAAGCCCCGTGACGTCTGTCTGATGGGACGAAAACGATATTCAATATCTGTACTTTCAGAAATTAAACTAAGCCAGGGTGTTAACCATGAAAATTCACTTTCAAATGACACAGGAAAATGTCAAAGGTGACTGTCAGCCCTGAAGCTTTCTGAAAGCTGTACCATGCAGGTATAACAATCACTCTTAGACATCAAGGAGCTGATTTACATGTACAAACATAAAAAAAACATGAGAAAAGATGCCCCAAAAGACAAGCACATCGATGTAAACGGTTGATTGAAAATCATCAATCGCTGTATTAAACATTACACCATTTGTGAGGTGCACAATATGTGGTGAGATGGACAAGCCCCTCCCTCCCCATTCACAGCTTCTTTTATAATACACAAAAACTGAGAGTTCGGGAATTAAAACATATGGGTAAATTTCTCATACTATGTTCTACATTAAGAAATTGTACTCAATATGCGTTGCATAAAATTATTAAAGGCCCTGATATCTACATATGCACCAATCAAATATGGCCCTCTTTAATTGTCATATTTAATATCTAGCACCGATGAATAGGATTAAAATTATTTCTCTGTAAGGAGAGAGCACTTTATCAAGTAATCTAATGCGCTCAGACCACTACATTGATGTGATTAAAAGTTACTAATATCAAGCTTTCAAATTAAAGCCAATTTATACACCAAAAGAATGCTGGTTTTAAACTGCGCAAAAACCATCTGAACAAATAATTAAATAAAAGTCGACCCTTCTATTACAGAAAAGGTACAAGTTGAAAAGAAAAGGGCTTTAAAACTGTCTGGTTTTCTCTGGAGCGACATGCTATAGTGTTCACTGGCAGTTTACAAAGTTTTGTAGGAACTCTACAAATGCATACATTAGATAAATCTCTCATAATAAACTGCAACATTAGATATATTTCTGCAGTGTTAAAATATCTACGTGACGTTGGCTTGCATAAATGACGTTCATAATTTAGAAAAGGCCATGAGCATTGAAGTCATAACATGATTATCTTATCTTATCACTTCCTTCCAGAAGTTGTTTTAATTATTATTTTTCATAACCCTGAGAGTGAAACATTGCATTAATCATTTTCGGTTGGACCAGTCTTGCATTTTGAGATGAAATCATTGCCAAGACAATTAAAAGGCAACCTAGCAAATCAAGATTTATATATATATTTTTTTTTCTGTTTAGCACAAACAATTATAGCAAATTTAAACTCCTGACGAACTGTATTCTCTTGAATGTACTCATGCAATCAATCACATTAGGATTTAGTTTACATCGATTTTTCAGAGAGGTTTCATAAAGCCTATCCGCAC
Source organism: Sinocyclocheilus anophthalmus (assembly GCA_018155175.1). Lineage (NCBI taxonomy): Eukaryota > Metazoa > Chordata > Actinopteri > Cypriniformes > Cyprinidae > Sinocyclocheilus > Sinocyclocheilus anophthalmus. The sequence continues at coordinate 119,806 of JADLZN010010063.1, read as the reverse complement.
TGCAATGCATCCGTCCATCCAACATGCAGTTCTTAGTGTTCCTTTGGTTATTGTATAAAATCTATATGCATTTCATCTTTTACAAAAATAAAAGATTACATAGAAAATGACTGTTAAAAATGATCTGAAATAGCTTCTGCTCAGATTAAAAAAAAGCTCATTAACCGCAAGTTTTCTTATTAGTCTGTTAATGATAACGCCCCAATCTAAATTAGAATTATAGTTGATATACCCAACTGTTTTTGTTCTTTTAATAACTTTTTTATTTTTTTTTTTAAATAGGAGTAGTGCTATTTATGAAAAACTGAACAATGAGAAAATAGTTTTTCTTCTGTGCGTCTGTGGACACAGTCAAACATGCCAGAGGAACCATAACATCTCATTATTGTAGCCATGTTTCTTCAAGATTCGCTTCAAACTCACATACAACTCCTAAAACCAACTTTCTCCTGCGCTTAATTAAAACGATTCAGCGTAACCTAGAATTCTGTTGTCAGTGTGTTGGAATCAAGTTTCGGGCGCATTAAACATATTTGCACGCACACAAATGTACACACCCTCCTGCACACACACATGCACACAAAATAAATCTTCAGATATTGCATTCTGCAAAAGGGCACCGAGTTTCCAACAATAACACTATACCATTTAACCTGTTGGCAGGATTAAAAATGCCCTGTGGAAAATCACATTTCTTCATACTGTTGTTATCACTAACAAACACTTAAGAGCAGACTGTTAAATCCTCATTCAGTTATCATCCTCTTCAGCACATCACAAGAAAACACCTCTGTGAGAGCAGAGATCATAAAAGCCAAACTAACTGCACACTGAACACCACGGCGTCACCAAACCACCTTGAAACTTTGATGCTTCATACCACTGAGAGAGAGCGAGCACACCTTTAACAGTTCAGCCGTGCTCTGTGGTCAGTGAAACCGTCGCCACTCAACGTTGTTCTCAACTTAACATTCTTGTGGTGCCATGTTGTTTTCATGCTCAGAGGGGGTCAGGTCAGCTGTGAAAGCTACTCCATCGATCTCGGCTGCTCGGACTTTCTCCATTGCTGTTCAACAAACAAAAGTTCACATCAAGAAAAGCTGCAGAGTTTGATCTTCCTGGCCGAATGAGTTCCATTATCAGGTTGAAGAAGATCAAGGAGGAGTACCATCTCCATCTTACACTACGCATCATAGGCATAAATGTAATAAACATGATTAGCTGTGCTTCTTTAATCCAAGTTTGACCAAAAACTGCAACTTTCAAAAAAAAAATAATAATAATAATGTTGCACATATAAGACAAAAGAAAAGAGAAAATATGTTTCAAGACCATGATCTCTGTGTCCAACAGCACACTCTTCAGTTGACATTGGCACTTGACATGTATGAGGTTTGATTAGAATTCTGACATGAGACTTCTTAGTCAAGTGTGTGTTGTCCTTAGCCGAAGCAGTTTATGTATTTGAGGTACAATGGCAAATGTAGAGGCAAAAATTTGAGAATATGTTCAGGCAATGTGCCACATCTGTTTTTAAAAGTTGTCTTATGGATGGGGGACAATCCTGTAAAAAAATAATGAGAAAAAGGATTAACACATTGGAACAAAACAAGGAATAGTTTCACATAAAGAAAAATGTAAAACCATAATTGAAACTAAAAGAATATTTCATTAAAAAGAATCATTTACTCATCCGTTTTTTTTTTTTTTTGCCCTTAAAATGAAAAAGTCAATGGGGTCCAAAACAACATTGGATCCCACTGACGTTCAATGTCAGTGCAAAGCATTTTCGTAAAGTCTTCTTTCGTGTTCACATGAAGTAAATAAGATGAGTTTAGAACATTATGAGGGTGGGTAAAACTTTTTGGGTGAACTGTCTTTTTAAAACAAACCAAAATTAAAATACCTGTTATCATCTTTAATAATGGATTTAGCTGGGCACCCAGTTCTGGGAGGAGCTCTGTGTGGTTGCTGGCCCAGTATAGCCCTGTCCACCCTGTATAATGGGGTCAAAGTTGAAGTCAACCAGGTCTCCATCCATAAGATCACTGTTGATAATATATTCCACATCACAGTCCAGGTTTTCAGTGAACATGTCGATATCCAAGTCTGTAGGCAGACGGTCCTGAGAGGGCATGAAGCAGGGCGGTGTTGCAAACTGGCCTAGACCTTGCAGGCCTCCGTTCCCACCAGGTGATGGGACAGCTCCGTGCTGCAGAAGCCCAGCGCCTGGCACCTGATGCTGGGTCTTTATAGCTGCGAGCTGAGGCGGTTCCTGGCTCATGGCCGAGTGAATCATTCCAAAGCCCATCTGTGAGTGCTGAAGTTGGGGTTGAGGCTGGAGGCTCATCTGCCCCACTGTGCTTGTGTCAATGCCTTTGCTCAGCAACATCTGACCTGCCTTAGCTTGGCTGCTGGACATAGATCCCCCGAGCCCCAAAAGCCTGCCACCTCCTTGGCTCGGCATGAGAGGATCCATCTGGGTCATCATAACATCGCTGGGTGGAGGCGAATCAGAGGTCAGGAGCACTTCGAGGCTGGAGGGCACGTGAGTGCTAAAACCACTGTGACCCGGACCGGGCAGAGGACTGAAGAGCGAGTTTCCGAAGCTTGATTGGCTTGTGCTGGATCCGGCGCTGCGTTGAACAGAGCTCTGCGACCCTGGTGGAGTGGATCCCTGTGTAACCTTCGATGGCTGCAGCTGCCGAAATGAAGGAAAGCTGGACCCTCGAGGGAGCAGAGTGGATGCCGAGGGCAAAGGCTGAGGTGGGGCAGGAGGAGCTGTGCTTGGGCTCGCACCACCTTGCGGACCTGTCATTAAAGTTAGCCCATCAATCAAATCCAACTCTTCCATTAGTGTCTCAGTTAGTGTTGGGGGAAGATTCCCTGCAGAATAGCCACCAAGAAGGCCGTCCTCAGGTAGGTCATCCTCGTCCTCCTGTGCCGTGGCAATGGGAGAAAGCCTCCCGCTCAGCGTGCTGGCATTGGAGCTTGTACGTGGCCTGAAACTCGTCCACATGTCCGGGTCTTCCAGGCTGCCGCGAGAGGAAGGGCTGCTGCTGTTCACTCCCCACTTTCCGAACTGACCTGGAGGCCCGGGACTGTCCGCACCGCCAGCGCCGGAGGCACCCTCACCCTGCAGGGCACCTCCAGAGCCTCCGATCCCAGCTGCTCCGGCCTGCTTTTTAGTCTGCTTTGCTCGTATATGGCTTTTAAGCAATTTGCTGCTGTTGTCCATCGAGGCAGCACGGCGGCGAGGGGCTTTGCCGGTTTTGCCCCCCTCAGGGTTGAGTATCCACCAAGAGCTCTTTCCAGTCGACTCATTGTGCACTCGCAGGAACTTGTTGTGGAGCGATAAATTGTGGCGAATGGAGTTCTAAATGGGATGACAAAAAATAAATCAAGTCTAAAAGTGATAAACAATGTCACTAACCTAACTGCACAAGATTGAAAATATTACTATCAGGGTTTGAAATTAACACCCGAAAATTAACTTAGTGTTAGTTCACCCAAAAATTAAAATAAGCCCATAAATTGCTCGCCCTCAAATCATTCTAGGTGTATATGACTTTCTTCTTTCAGACAAATCCAGTCGGAGTTATATTAAAAATGGTCTTTGATCTTTCAAGCAGTTTAATGCCACTCAGCGGGTGTTGCATGCATCAGTCCAAAAGAAGTTAAATAAAATGCACCCATCCATAAAAAAAAAAAGTGTCTCGCACGGCTCCGGGGGGTGAACAAAGGCCTTCTGTAGCGAATCGATGCGTTTTTGTAAGAAAAATATCCATATTCAAAACATAATAATCACTTTAATGTAGCTTGCAACAACAGTTGTACACGGAAGCAGCTCCGGGCTGATGACGTATGAGGTCCGGCTTTGAGCATGCTCCCCAGCAGTGACAGCACAGCGGAGAGATCAAAACAAACACTGGTCCTAATTAAAGTACAAAAGGAAAAAAAAAAAAAAAAAAGGGAAAACGATGATTTGTAAAGAAGAAATGTCGGAGGATTTCGATATAAGCCAAGAGGAGACTGGTTTTCCTTTGCTAAAGTAAGGAAACTTTGCTTCCTTTGATCCTGTAAACAAACGTTGGTTTTCACGATACTCACTGGTGCATGCGCAACGCTGAACTCATACGTAATCTGCCCGGAGCTGCTTCCGTGTAGGACTTTTGGTGCAAGCTACATTAAAGTGATTATTACGTTTTGAATATGGATATTTTTCTTACAAAAACGCATCGATTCGCTACAGAAGGATTTTGTTCACCCCCCGGAGCCGTGTGAGACACTTTTTTTTTTTTTATGGATGGGCACATTTTATTTAACTTCTTTTGGACTGATGCATGCAACACCCGCTGAGTGGCATTAAACAGCTTGAAAGATCAAAGACCATTTTTAATATAACTCCGACTGGATTCGTCTGAAAGAAGAAAGTCATATACAACTAGGATGACTTGAGGGTGAGTAATTTATGGGCTAATTAAAATTTTTGGGTGAACTAACCCTTTAATGCTGTGAACTTGCAAGTCAGTGTGTTGGTGTTGGTGGTGGTGGTGGCGGCGAGGGGGTTATATTCTCATTTGATAAATGCTGCATATCCAAGACCTTCATGTGTCGCTATTCACGGTGTCTTGAAATTATATTTTGGGGCATGAATTATCATTATTTGTTTTTTTTGTTTTTTTTTTAAATGGATGTCAATGGAGGAGAGGCTTCACAGTGTAAAAATATTTCAAACTGATAAACAATATATTATTAAGCCTTTATTTAACCAGGAAAGAACCTCACTGAGATTTTTACAGGAGTGTCCTGGCCAACATAGGCAGCCCAGTTATACCCACGATATAGTAGTCAACATTTGAAGTGGATCAAAACCTTTCATCAAACTTGTTCTCCGTTCTTGTCTTGGGACAACTTTGATGAACTTTTTTGATCCACTTCAAATGTTGACTACTGAATAAAAAAAGGTTCCGAGTTTGATAATGCGTTTTATTTGTGATAATTTTGTTTTGGCTAGTAGAAGTTCTGAATGGTCAGTAACTTGATTTTAGTAGGCAAATTCTAAATTTATTTTATTATTACAGTAATTGAAAATTATAGTAGCCAAATTGGCAGGTGAGTGGAGAAGTTAATTTCAAACCCTGATTATAATTATTATTAATTCTTAATCTTGTTTAGACGTACCTTCCACCCAGCAGAACTGTTACTGTCTCCTTTGTCCTTAAAATACGGCACCGTTTTTACCATCCAATCGTAGATCTGCGCCAGAGTAAGTCGTTTTTCTGGCGAGTTTTCAATCGCCTGGCTGATCAGATCTGCGTAGGACTGATTACCCCAGGCATTACGCCTGGAAGAGCCTTTTCGAGGCGTGGCCCCGCCCACTCCAGCGATAACCCCGCCCTCCGAGACCGCGACTTTCTCAGGCTCGGATATGATTGGCTGAGGCTCGTGTTTATCTTCCTCGGTGGGCGGAGTTCCAGCAGCAGACTCTGAGCCGTCGGCCCCCCCGGCTTTGACAGCTGAGATGTCTGGTCTAGGCAGCGGCCATGTACATGACCTCGGTCTGCTCTGCGGCTCAAAATCTGGGTCAATCGGGGGTACGTTTTCTTCCTCCATTGTGCGATGCAGTCCAGATAATTTCAGAGGAAGGCTGGATTTCAATGAACTAGTTTTGATGCGAAGTTTTTTTTTTTTTTTTTAAACACGATTCATTCAATGGGCGATGAAAAGTAAGAGTACGACTATTTATACCAAAAGTAAAATAATCTTGTTTAGAAACGATTTTTTCTTCTTAAATATATTACACTACAGTATAAAATTATCCGGACTAAATTTAACCGCGACTGTCTGGAGCCTAACGGAGCACATTCGTAATAATCTGAACACACCAATATAGCGTCAGTTAATCCTCAGGTTGGAGATTAAAGGGGCCAAATAATCTCCTTAATAGTAACTAACATAGACCTTCTGATTTACATAGAGCAAACGAGGATAGAAGGGGGTCTCTTTGTTTAATGGAGGAGGAACAAAGGAAATTCACTACACATCAAAACAGCTGGATTGTCAAGAGCAGCTGCTGAGATAAACCACGGGAAGAGAGCACGCGCTGGAGTGACAAGGGGCGATCTATGAACTTTTGTAGATAATTAAACACTTTTACAGAAAAAAAATCTAATTGAGACAGTTAAGTAGGTGAAATCGCAAAACCAATCATAACATGCGCTGTAATTGTTAAAATAACCACCTCCCACCGGTTCCTATTATAGCAGCGAATGGTTGATTGGCTTTCGCAATTAGACAATAGTTTAGACCAAGAAACTTTTTTACAAACTCTACAAAAAGAGCGATAAACCACCTTAATATGAGCGCATCAAGTCGTACACTAGTCTTTCTTGTAAACTGAGTGTATTTCTAAACTATGTAAGAATATTGTCCTTATAAACGAATTCAAGTGACTGGGAATTATTTGTTACAGCTGCCTGTCAAAGTCAACAAAGCCATGCCATTGAATTAATCGGGATCCATTACGAAAATAAAAACATAGAAAAAAACATGGGTTTAAAACGAATTAAGTGCATCCCAACTCAAATGCGTTAAGCAAGATTGTTAAATCGCCAAAAGAAGCCGTACGTAAAACTTAATTCATAACGATCAAAATTGTACATTTTAAAAAAAAGACCAAGACACTATCTTACAGGAGTGCTCGATCATAACGGGTAGCTTTACGGGGTTTACCGTACAATACAAATCTGTGTTATTGTCGTTCAAGTTTGCGCGGTCCTCCACGCTGTGTGCTGGCGCGTGTCACCATCTGCCATGTTCCTCGAGACGCAGCTACACACGATGCTCGCGCCGAACGAATCCGTCCCGTAGAAGGCTTCTCGTATCCCACTACGGTTGATGTGTTCTCCGAAAAGACAAAAAGCCGCCGCCTGTCCGCTTCTTGAACTCGACCGCCGGCCTCTGGGACAAAACTCGAAAGCGTAGTCTTACTACGGAGAGAGTAACTAGATGGCCACCTAGTTAGCCAACTCCAGTTTTTATGAGTTAATATCCCTCCGGTAAAAGTCGAAGAAACCCGCTTCTCTTCAATAACTTGGTGGTCTGTTGAAATTACCGCGAAATCGCTTCTCTTCTGCTGTTAATGGAGATAGACAAACAGCTATTCCTCGTAGATCTTTCTTGTTTTGTTTTGTTTTGACTCGAGGCGAAGACTCCCTTCTGACGTCTGTTTACCACCGCCAGACAACGCGGCGTGCGCATGCGTGGCGAGGACTGATGGGAATTGCAGTCAGTCATGTGATAGGTTCCCGGATAGGCTGTGCACCGTGAACACCACCGGAGATAACCGGGATCCCGAAAAAGACTTGAGCACGCAAAATGTTATATAATAGTTTCTAAAGATGTGCGCGCGCGAGAGTGAGTGAGTCCTGGCTGGGGCAAAATGGTTTTGTCATCTTAGGATCTCTATGTTGTTATGAAGTGGGAGAAGATCCCTAATCCCTGAAGGATCTCCAATGAAGGAATGCTGTGTGCGAGATCCCCTGACCTCATGCTGCCCACACGCTTTCCCGATGAAATGGCAATCTCATTTTTTTTTATTAAGATCAAGTGGATGAAAGCTATGTTTATGTTAGAAGATGTTTACGCCAGAGTGTCACTGTAATGAAGAGTCTTCATTATCTGAAATCGCAGCGTGGTTAGATTTCTTAGGTAGTTTTTAAATTAAAGTCTATACATTAAATGTGCATGCCACCTCGGTGGTATTGTGTATCCTCATTTGAATTTAGTCATTTTAAAACTGAATTCTACTCGTAAATGCATTGTTGTTTCTAGGTCAGCTGTTGCTCATATTCAGGTTTTTAAATGCATGTATCAGTGTCTCGATACTATGGAAGCCCGTTTCCGCCACTAAATAAAAAAATATAATTCTGTAAGTCATAATAATGAGAAACTTTCTCAAAATTATGACTTAGTATCTCGTTATAATGAGAAACTTTCTCGTAATAATGACTTAGTTTCTCGAAATAATGACTTATTTTCTCATAATAATGACTTAGTTTCTCGTAATAATGAGAAACTTTCTCGAAATAATGACTTAGTATCTCGTTATAATGAGAAACTTTCTCATACTAATGACCTTAACTAATCCAAAACAAAAAAAAAAAAAAAAAAGACTTACTCTGCACCTGCGCAACGCAAGAGTGACATCACGCTAGCGCCATCTGTTGGTCAAAACCATGCAGGAACACCGCAAACATTGCTTTGTTCTGTAATCTAAAGTGTATCATGCTATAGTCTGTCATTCAATAACGATTTCAGATAAATTATCTGTATGTAGTCTTTTGTGTAATAGTTACTCTTCCAGATAGTTATGGCTTCAAACATTCCAGACCAATATTTCAGTTAAGAAATCAGGCATTTTTATTAAGAAAGAAAGCCATTCACTATCACTTAATTATAGTTGTATTTCGATGATGTATTAAGTTTTAACATTGCTGTCCCTTTCATGCCTCACATGCAATGTTGTCGGGTGTTCCTGCATGCTTTGACCAACAGATGGCCGCTAGCCGTTCGGTCAATCTTGCGTTCCGCAGGCGGCGAGGAATCTTTTTTTTTTTTTTTTTTTTTTTTTTTTTTTTTTTTTTGGTGATTAGTTAGCATTATTATGGAAATAAGTCATATAATGAGAAACTAAGTCATAATAATGAGGAACTAAGTCATAATAATGAGAAACTAAGTCATAATAACTAAGTCATAATAATGAGAAACTAGTCATAATAATGAGAAACTAAGTCATAATAAATGAGAAACTAAGTCATAATAATGAGAAACTAAGTCATATTAATGAGAAACTAAGTCATAATAATGCGAAACTAAGTCATAATAATGAGAAACTAAGTCATAATAATGAGAAACTAAGTCATAATAATGAGAAACTAAGTCATAATAATGAGAAACTAAGTCATAATAATGACTTAACCTAATCCAAAAAAAAAAAAAAAAAAAGACTTCCTCGCCGCCTGCGCAACGCAAGAGTGACAGCACACTAACGACATCTGTTGGTCAAAGCCATGCAGGAAAACCGCTAACATTGCATGTGATGCATGAAAGGGACAGCTAATAAAACTAATATATCATCGAAATACACATCTATAAATTAAGCTTATATGTGTAATGGCTTTCATTTCTTCATAAAGTGCCTGGATTTCTTAACTGAAATATTGGTCTGGAATGTTTGAAGCCATAACTATCTGGCAGAGTAACTAGTACACAAAAGACTACATACAGATAATTGATCTGAAATCGTTATTTAATGGCAGACTATAGCATGATACACTTTAGATTACAGAACAAAGCAATGTTAGCGGTGTTCCTGCATGGCTTTGACCAACAGATGGCGCTAGCGTGCTGTCACTCTTGTGTTGCGCATGCGTCGAGGAAGTCTTTTTTTTTTTTTTTTTTTTTTTTTTTTGGATTCGGTTAAGTCCTTATTTATGAAGAAAGTTTTCTCATTATTATGACTTAGTTTCTCATTATTATGACTTAGTTTCTCATTATTATGACTTAGTTTCTCATTATTATGACTTAGTTTCTCGAAATAATGACTTAGTTTCTCGAAATAATGACTTAGTTTCTCATTATTATGACTTAGTTTCTCGAAATAATGACTTAGTTTCTCATAATAATGACTTAGTTTCTCATTATTATGACTTAGTTTCTCATTATTATGACTTACAGAATTATATTTTTTTATTTAGTGGCGGAAACGGGCTTCCATACGATACGGATCAGCCACGAGAACTACAATACCCACAGGACCTTCCAGGCATTAGCGGTTGGCGGTACAGAACACAGTATGATGCAACTCTTCAGCCTTCAGTGTTAGAAATGTGATTAAGCAGTTGTTGTCTGATTAAGTAGTTGTATTTATTTAGATATCATGTTTGTTTCCTTTGGCTAAATACACAATCCACGTTAGTATGTGTGTATTCAATAAAAACAGTTCTGTTAACCCTGTTAAATTGATTTCATACCTAATGCATAAAAATCAGTAGGCCTACTAAAAGCCATTACTGCAGAATAAACGTGAAATTAAATAATAGCAAATCATAATTTTGTGGTGGAAATCTAGAGAGAGAGCGGGATCAGTCACTATGTCGACATTAACATTTCTTCCCTAACTTGCCCTATGATGCCACATAAACATTAATCAGTCAAAGTGGAGTAAATTACTTCACAATTTTGCACTTTGTCATTTTTTTATTATTTTCAATGTATAAATGTTTCCTAAATAAAATTCTTATTGCTTAATTAATTTGATTGTCCGGTATTTAATTATTTTTATTAAATGTTTTTTATATGGTTTGTGTTGAATGTATTCGATATATGATATTTGCATAACTAAGTTAATAAATCACGATTTCACCGACTTGGCTACAGTTATTTGTGGGAGCATAAATATACATAAATATTCCACTTCTATCGCCGGTTTAAAATGTCCTCCCAGCCTCTTAATTTTCAAACGAAAGGAATATTTGGAGGAGATACAGTGGTACTGAGCAATGGGTTAAAAGAGACTACATTGATTAAACTACATAATATTGATATTTCATATCCTTTGTTTTTTATGGTGGTCTACAGCAATTAAAGAGAATTTCATAATTTAACTGACTAATTATTGGCAAAGTTATAGTGTAAGAAATAATGAATAAAGAAATAAATAATACCGATGTGACTGTATACAGTGTGACTGCCAGCACTAGGGGGCGCTGTGATATTTCTGACGCCACACAGATCGGCGCTCTGATTGGTCGAGGACTAAGCGCCTCGTCCAATGACTAGAATGTCCCCGTTTTCAAATCGACGCGGAAATATCAAACACTCGGCCTGATTAGAGATCTGGTAAGATGATGATAATGCTTCCTAAAGATTATGATCTGTTTATTTTTTTTTTAGAATTTGTATTAAGTTTATTTGTTCCTTTTCGGATGTTGCTTATTACTAATATCCCGTGTCAACGGTTATATTTGTGTTGCCATAGCAAAACGTTCCTTGCAGTTGTTAGTTACAAAGTGAGTTTCTTCTAGTATTTTTACTCTATGTAATATCACTGATCCAGAACTATTATCAGACATATTTATATAACGTATCTGTATTGTTCTATGCTGAATGTGGTAGTTTAGTGTTTAAATTTAGACCAGTATTCAAGGAATTCAACCTAGTGCTTCCTTTTGTAACAAATGTGTCATCCTTTGTGAAATGTGTGATTGCCAGTAAGTAGGTTTCAGGAAGCTACATAATAAATCACAGACTTTTTATTCCTTTCAGAGACCCGCCTGCTATTGAAATGGAGATCTTTCTAAGGCGGAAGCTTGCCCAGGCCGGTGGCAACATATTGAGCGGATCATCTCTTCAAAAACCTGTTTCCTCTTACCAGCCTATCAAATTGCCAGATCTGTGTTCTAGTTTCTATTCAATTGCAGATGAACCTTTTCCTCAAGTGTCTGGATTTCTTGATGACACCGTCGGCCCGTCCTTTCTTTCAAATGAAACAGGAACTGTGTTGAATTCCCCTGCTTGCACGCCATCAGAAAATCAAGCAAAAAATAAGGATGGAGGAATTTTAGCACCAAGAAAAGAGGCTACCAATGACTCTGGCCTTAATTGCTCTCTTGGAGCGCACTGTCAGTCGGCAAATGGAAGCACGTCTACTAGATCGCCACAGAATGAGAAAAACATTACCAGTGCAACAGTGAGCAAAGCAGATGGCGACTGCAGTGATGCCACGGTATCCATTACATCTTTAGAGAAATCTGATTTAATTAGTGTAGAGTTGAAGAACAGCACTTTTGATGTGTCCCAAGACTCGAAAGAACGACCTGTCGCTGGTATTAATGCAACTGTTGATCTACACAACATCAGAGAGAAGAACAGCACTTTTGAGTCTCAAGAGCCAAAGGAGGGGTCTGACCCTAGACTTAATTCAACATTGGATATTGATGTACCCAATACAAAGACTGAGTCAGGAAACACCACTGTTGAACTGGTCCAGTCACATGACCCTAAAGAGGGACCTGACACTGGGGTTAATGCAACTGTGGATATTCCTAATCTAGACAGCGCACAATCAAAAAATAATTCATGTGTTGATAACACTGTACCATTAAACACTACTACAGAACAGCCAAATGAAAATCTTGAAGGAACTATAGACATACAGCCACAAGAAAAACTGGATAGTAGTTTTAACTCTACTGAGGTTAATACAATAAAAAACACAGAGGAAGCTCATTTAAACGTCAATATAACTGTTGATATTGTGGAGCAAACAGCCAGTGCTCCTCTTCAACCCTCTGGTGAGGTTGAACAATCAAACTCCGTTCCTATAAAACCAGCTGAGACGATTAAACATAATACAACCACTGATCTTACCCCCCCAGAAGTTCTAGTTTTGAAGGACACCACTGTTGAAATGAAGCCCTCCAGTACAGAATTAGCTGACCAGGTTAATGATGCTTCTAACTCTGTAGGTCTCACTAAACCAACCTCTAACAGCAGAGAAACAGAAGTTGAGATAAGCACCACAGCTTTTGTTTGCTCTGTCGACGCTCTCGATGATGCTCCTGAGCTTAAAGCAGAGGAGCATCACAAAAAAACATCAAGTCCTGGATTGGCGGACACTGAGTCTATTCCCTCTTCTGATATGGGAAATATCAGCAGAAACAGTATTTTTTGTTTAGATGACACATTGGACATGAAGACGAGCTTCCTGGTTACATCCACACCTATCGTTTTTGGCAAAGAATCCAGATTTGAGATCATGAGAGACGTGAAGCCCAGAAAGAGGCTGTCTGTGATCAACAGCATCGAGGCCCAGTCGAATGATGAGCTAGTTTGTGCAAGTAGTCATGGTGGAACTGATGCTGTGCAGGCGACTGAGAGCTCGAGTCAGAGTCAGAAAGTCTCGGCAACATGCACTTTAAGTCCCAGTACATCAGAACCAGCAAATGAGAGCAAGCCGCCCACAAAACTTCCAATCAAAAGACAGCTTCCTCAGCTTTCCTTTAAGCTGAGTTATCCCAAATCCATTCTTCCTCCAAGGCCTCAGTTGTCAGTGAACTCCACGGTAGTGGTCAAACCAAAGACTCTCCTAGGGCCGCCGGCCCCGCGTCAGCCTGACACATCATCCACCACCCTGCTTGGCAACAGGAAGACGGTTCTGATGAACAAGGGCAAGAACATCGCTCCTGTCAAGAACATAGCATCAGCTAGCACTGTTAAGGTACGAAACTCAATGCTTTGTTGCTATGAATCAGTCAGCTGGTTACAAACATTGGTCTTGTGTATGGTTTAAATGAATTTTTTCTTTATTTAAAACAGACCTCTATGGTTTCTACTGTCGCTGGATATAACTTCACTGCTGGTGAGTGGCTTTTACACATTTGTACACATTTCATCCATGTACATAATTATATTATTGTTAAAATGTTTGAGGTCAGTTTTTTCACTGATTCATAAAGGATGCATTAATTAGTCAAAAGTGACAGTAAAGACATTTGTAATGTTACAAAATATTTCCATTTCAAATAAATGCTCTTCTTTTGAGCTTTCTGTTCATTAAAAGAATTCTGAAAAAAAAGTTTCCACAAATATTCCTCAGTCCTTAGCCATCTCCAAGAATCGGCTAAAAACACATCTCTTCCATCTTTTTTTGACCCTCTAACTGTAGCACTCTCTATACTAATTCCATTCTTTAAAAAAAAAACTTGCCCCATTTAGACTTACACTCTATTCATTTACTAACTGCTTGTTTTTCTTATTTTTTTATTCTGTTTTCTTTTTATTATACAATTAACAAAAAGCCAAAAAAAAAGGCCTCTACACGAGCTGCTCTAAATTCTTTTCTATTCTGTCGGTTTTCTTTATTTTTATATAATTAAAAAAAAAAAAACTTGCTACATGGCTCTGCGTTAGCTAACTGAGACTTGTTTGTGACACTTACATATTATTGCTCTTTTGTTGATTTTGATTGCTTCCATTGTCTTCATTTGTAAGTCCATTTGGATAAAAGCATCTGCTAAATTACTAAATGTAATGTAAATATTAAGCAGCACAATTGTTTTTAACCATTAATAATCAGAAGAGATGTTTCTTGAGCACCAAATCAGCACATTAGAATGATTTCTGAAGGACCATGTGACACTGAAGTAATGGCTGCTGAAAATTCAGTGTTGCTGTCGCAGGAATAGATTACATGTTAAAGTATATTAAAAATGAAAAAGCTTACACTTTAAATTGAGATTTCACAATATTACTATAATTGTACAATATTACCCAAACTTTTGAACAGTAATGTACATAACTGTATGTTTGTTTGTTTTAATATTACTAATGTTGTATTATAAATATCAATTATGTATTCTGTAAGCTGTAATGTGGTTGCAGTTGCAAAACCTTCAAGCTCTGGTATACAGCAAATGAAACCATCAGGACTACAGCTGCCAAGCCGTAAAAGACTGGCTCTCAAGACACCTCAGACTACACGATCCTCTGTAGAAACCGTTCAGACTCAGCCTAGTAATAAATCGACAGGATTACCAGGTACTTTTCACTGATAAATTTTTCTTGATGTGTATCTTCAAATTTAGTTAATATCAGGTTTGCTGGTTGCATATTTAATGCAACATTTATACCTAGTAAATAAATACTTAAACAAAATGATTATGTAAATGAAGGGCTCTGATTTTATGTAATGCTTTGTCATTATTTCCTTTAATTTTATCTATGAAAGGTATGAGGACGAGGAGTTCACTGCTTCCCAGTGTGGGCCAAAAGCACTTGAACAATGATGGTTTGCCTTCGGCAAAGAGAAAAAGAATTGGTGCGATCATTTGTCCTTTTTTATTTACCTTTATCAATTACAGCGATGCTAACTGTACTAGTGAGACTTGATAAATAACAGAAATATATCTAATACTTTCAGAGGGTCTACAACACATTTTAACCACAACATCTTTAATAAAAACCAAACTCAAAGCCAAACAAGAATACTAATGTAATACTGATCTCTGGTGTATTTCCTCTTGTGGTGTAGGGTTACAAAATAATGCAGCATTAACTATTAACAGCAGTTAATGTATTTTGATGCAGACTAATTGTTAAAAAAAATACCACTTAAAAGGTTTTCATTATACCTTTTTAAAACTATGATTTTTGTGAATGGCAATGTTTTATGTTTATTTCAAAATGAAAAGACGGGGTGTACAAAAACTTTGGGTGTATCAAAGCAACATTCAAAAACATAGTCTGTAAAATGGGGAAAATAGCCACCCGGCCTTTGCCTTAAGCCACATAGACAGATCTCAACAGGATATCTCCCAATATATCATTATTGCAAAGAAAATTCCATATTCTTGTCTGAAGCCATCGGGAAACTGGGCAAGAAAATTGAGTCATCAAACAGAGTTGTCTTGAACATTTCTTATTTGCACGATAGCTGCCTGACTACAGTAGCTGTAATCCAGACTGATTGATATCCTTGTGAAGTGCGCAGTAATTGCCTTGCTGAAAGGACTGGTGCATTTGGGAGCTTGTTGTCAAAGCCTTTTTAATTCATGCTTATAAAGCAGGGATGCTCCGATTGATCGGCTACCAATCACTATCGGCCGATAATCACGTTGGGATGATTGATCGGCGGTCTCTAAAAGTCAGATCTCAAAAAAACAATCTCAAGCTGATGACGCTGCCATGAGAGGTTTGGATTAATGGATTAAAGCATTCACTGCACACGGTTGCGGTCCGGCAGTGCGTTCAGGAGCGGTGCGTCTGCAGCAGTGCAGAGATCGTTTCCGCACCAAGTCTATTGCTGCGCTGCAAGCACTGAATTAAAGTAACAGCGCATTGTTTGCAGTAAATATGAACATGACACGAAAATGTAGTAATTACTCCATAAATGCATATTATTAAAGTCTACTGTGTTTCACAGTCAACACATGTGGCCTCGTGCGTAGGAAAACAAAGTTCTTTATGAACCGCAGGATTGGTTGTAATAAAGATTTTAATTCAAAAGAAAGGCAGTAGAGCTGTCTATTTCTGTCAATGGTAAATTTGTGATAACGTAAGAAAAGTAGTGTTAAATGTTTTGCCACTTGCTTGAGCAACTTAATATATAAATCTAGAAGTAAATGCAAAATTAAAAAGCATTGAATAATGTGTTGCTTATATTTATTGTGCTTAAACATGTCTGTGAAAGATTGTATTACTGTACTGTGTAAAAAAAAAAAAAAAAAAAAAGTTGCAATGCTGAAAAATTATTTTCAGTGACAATGTTTGGATTTGAAATCAAAATAATGGGTAAATGTTGTGTTTGTGGTAAACAGCCACAGATCAGTAGCGGACTCCTCTGTGAAAGCTGCTTCTCCTTTCACAAGAGACACCTAACACCTAAGAGGGGAATCCCCCCCCCCCCCATTTTCAAAAATGAAATTCAGGCCCTGAATAAATGTCTAAAAATCCTGATTGGAGTATCGCTATAAATGATAAAAAGAAGGCTTTAAAAAGATCGGTATCGGTGATCGGCATCGGCAGATTCTGCTTTCTGTGATCAGCCTCACAGATCAGCACCCCTATTATAAAGTTGTGTGTGCATGTCTCCCCATTGAGTCTTTTCATTCGTTTTGAAATGGAGATTTATAGTGCTGTTCAAACTCAATTATAGGATGGTACATTGGCATCCATGCCACCATAAGAATGCATTGTATTAATTATAGATGCGAAAAAATGTATACAGCACAAAAATGCTCTTATGACATATAAATTGGTTGCATTAAACTGATCAAACATTATACGTTTAAGGAATTATAAAGTGTTGCAAATTACTATTTCTGTTTCAAATAAGGTCTGACTGTTATTCTGTTCATGAAAGGATCACATTTTTCATGGATCTTAGGAACAAACTGTTTTGACCATCTCAAATGTAGATTTATTAGTCATTTAATGAAGCTGCCAAATGAGGACCTCAGTGGAGTGCATTTCTCTAACTAGACCTTTGATGTACTCGTCCTCTTTTGTCCACTTCTCTCTATCTCTCCTCCATCCTGGTTTGGTCAAGTTTGCCAATTAAGAGCCACTTTCAACTGTGCTAACATAAGATGAAAGTTTTCTCTTGTACCACATGATTAGGTGACACACTGTTGACAATGGGCTTCATTAGTAAAGAGAAAGCCATGTATGGTAAAAACTTGCAGCATTTGTAATGTTTAGACGTTTTTCCAGTAACAAAAATCTTGACTAGACAAGACCTTTTGTAGCAAATGCGTTTGAAATATTATGGCTTTTATTTTCGAATCTCCGATCTGATGTATTTCTTGTGTTTGTGTCTATAGCACCTGCTCTGTCTGCAGTAGAGAGCAATGCTGTGCATGCAGCTGAAGGAGCGCATAAACCAGGTGAATTTTGATGGTTGTTATCATAGTGATCATGCAGTACATTTTCAAATTCAGTGTCTTATATTTTTAAACTCTTATAATCTCTTTAAAACCCCCCCCCCCCCCCCCCCCCCCCCCCCCCAGTTGTGTTAAACTTGCTGCAACCCAAGAAAAACTTGAGAGGGTCATTCAAGAACTAATTGGTTTGCGTTCAGGTATCTAAGTTTTGTATTTTTCTCAAAAAAAAAAAAAAAGGAATAACTTTACCCTCTTTGTTCATTTCATTATGAGAGAATGTTTTGGTTTTGTTACATTTTGCGCATACCCTTATCTTTTATAGAGTGTAAAAACTGGAGACCATTGCACGAAAAACTTGAGATGTGCGTAGAGGAGCTGAAGAGAATTTAAGTTGGTATTCAACGTCTTTACACGATTCATTTCTGGGAGTTTTTGTTTTGTGCAATTTATTTAAATTTGAGTGGTTTTGTTTGCATGTGTTATGTTAAATCTTAATATGTTTGAGTTAATCGTGCAGATGAATATCAATATTCTACAAGTAATATTAAAAGTAGAATTGTATACCTCTGACTGATTCTCTCTCTCTCTCTCGCTCCCTTAATTAGAGGGGAAAAGAAGAGATGTGACACGGAAAGTTATCATTCTGAAATTTCAATGCAGTTCTATGCATTTTTATATGCTTTAAAAAAAATGTGACAGTTGAATAAAATCTAACTCAATCAAATACATTGTCTGCCTTAAGTGTCTCACCGGTTTTACCTAATAAATGACTATATAATTTACAATATGGTTTGTTTTGAGAGCATAGGAGAAGACTAATATTTTACATTTTCCTCTCGAAGACACTGTTCTTTGTTTAATGAGATGCAGCCAGAGCAGGAATTTCAGAAATGCAGGGAAAATCATGTTGTCAGTGGCAACATGTTCTAAGGTTCTACTACGATTGGCTTTGTTCTTGACGTCTGAAAACCCGACCCCGAGGGCAAAACGACCTGTCCTTACAAGGGTTTCCGGATGAGTGTTATATTGCATGGCTTGCTCTGGAACTCAGTTCTCAAGACTGCTCACTGCACGCCGCGCATCGTCTGTCCGTCTGATAACCCGCCGGATTTTCAGTACATCGTCTCAACAGAGGGTAACTACCTTTTAACGATTACTAGATATGAGACTCCATTCTTAATCTGAAATATGAGACGTTTCGATTATTCGTTAACTAAACCATCTGAATTAGATTTTCTATCGTAAGCGGAAATCCCTTATGTTTATCATTATTACGTTCTTCCTCGTGGCAGAAATGGCGCGCGTGCCTTTAGATGTGAAATGTGCGCTACTTTATTATTTCTATTATTTATTTATTCAGTATATGTATATAAATAGTTACACAAACTCGGATTGATTTAAATGTAATTATCACATTAGCAAAACATTAAAATTATGCCATAATAATACTTTTAATATATGCCCATATGTATATATTTTTGCAAGTGACAAAACAAGTCAATATGCTGTTATCATGTAGGCAGATTTTCAGGGGCAGTTTTGAACAGCTTCATTTGAACGTGGTTTAAAGTTAGATAAGAGTTTAAATAAATCATACTAAACTGGACACATCATTGGAGTGTTTCTCAATGCATGTGGGTCTTTGACATGTGTTTCTCAGAAACAGCAGCATCTTGAACAGGCTACTGAATGACACTCATCATATGCTGAGCTAAAGAGTAGTTTCATTAAGTCAAAATGCAATTCCATTGTCTAAATGTAGGTGTGTCGTAACTGGTGCATTCCATTTGAATAGTAACCTAGAGATATAGCAGGAAAACTTTCTCTCTAAAGAAAGGTTTATGTTTTTGATATTCAGAAGAATGCCTCTTGGCAACGTTGCTTCAAGAATGTGGGCTGCAATTGCTTTGAGGGATCATCTTCAGATGTAGAGTATATTAATCTGATTTTCAAACCAGCACTCGGTAGAGTGAAGCAGGTGCCAGGATAGATATCCAGATGATAGACATTGGACCTGTGAATTTGCAATGTCTGAACCGGTTTAAGTTACCTAGTTTAGGCCTATTGCGTGAAATGATTTCTTTGTTCAATTGCTCAGAGAATAACTCTTGAGTTACTGCATGACCAACTGACACGGCTCTTTCCTTTAACAGGAAGTGTTATTTAACGTGCTAGACTGATAAACTGGAGCATAATGAATGATATATCCTCGAAACATTCAAACATTTATTCAGTCATATCAGTGTCTGAGGCAGCGCTTTAACTGGTTTCACTGATAATGATCAGTGTTTTACAATAACAATCCACTGTGTAACAGATTTAATCACCATTTTCATAGACTAGACTTTGCGTGTGCTTTGTTCTAAAGTTAGTGAGCTTTTTATTTTAATGCTGATTGTTTTATATAATACCCCTGGAAGGAATAAATGTTTTCCGTGTAGTGACGTCATTGAATTATGCAGAAAGAGAGGTCATTTACTGAGCAGTAGACAATAAGGCTTTATCTTTAAAAAGTCATCCTTGTTTCATTTTTATGTATGAGGATATGATTTGAACACTAAGAATGCAGTAAAAATACTTAAGGGTCAGTGTTTTTCTGGTATGTAGTCGTGTACGGACTACGCAGGTGCAGGTTTACTTCTAGCCTGATCTAGTTAGTGCCTTAGACAGGATCTGATCAAACATGTATGACTACTCAAGCTGCTGGACAGAAACCACACAAGAAACCCTTTCCTGCATGTGCTCTAAAAGTGTGCAACGGTTACACTGTTCGACATCAGCCATTAATATTTGTATTATGTAAACTCTGTATTCAAATAGCATGTCTGACCTTTTTGTTAAATATCCACCATTCTGCATTCAGAGGATGTGTGCTATTTTTTTTCCCCAATTTCACCCGGTCTGCTCTTTTTCATTTATCCAATGAATTGTGATGAATCAGTTTGGTCAGGCCTGAAATTTGTTTCCATCCACACCAATGTCAGTGCTCTTTATCTGGGCTTTGGAGCTGTTGAACTTCATGAATTATGACTCAGTAATGAAAGGGTAAACCTCTTCGATATTAATCTTATTAATTTTCCTGATGGGTTGAACTGCCCTGTGGTCAGATGAGGTGTTCGTAAAGTGCTAAGTGAGTGCTCTGAATGTGTCTGCGGGTGTGGTGGATAACAGCCGCCCTTTACATGAAATGACTTGAATAAAGAGCCGTTCACACCAAGAATGATAACTATAAAGTTTTAATGATCTTTCTGTGAGAATAAAGACATCCGCACTATATCTTCAGAATCACTTTCAGAACGGTTTCCGGATGAGTGATAAAAACATTGAAAGCCAACAATCAAAATAAAGAGCTTGAGAACCCTAGAGAAAAAAATACTCAAATGTATTTGAAATACATTTAATTTGTGCCGAGTATACTACAAATACGTTTACATATTTATGTGCTTAATAAAAAAAACCTGCAATCGTACTTTTGGTATACTAAACCTGCTAATTTTGGAACTACATTTTTTGTGCTTAATGCACCACAAAATTGTGTTGAAGTAGTGCTGAGGTCCAACTAAAGATATACTGAAGTATAGGATTGTGTTAAAGTGGAACTACTGCAAGTATGCTTCAGGTGCACTTTAAATATATTGCATTAAAGACTGATGTTATTGCAGAGATCTTACAGTTCTTATTAATAGTGACATTAAAACACATTTTAGGCATAATATTAAGAAATGTGCATTGTGCAATAAAGAAATAATGCAAATAAAGTAAAATTATGTAAAGTAAAAAATAAAATTATGGCTTTTTTTTTTAATGGGCATTTAAAGCCACACAATTAATTAAACAGAACGTTGGTATGGATGCTAATATGTGATTGTGGACCACAAAACCAGTCATAAGGGTCTTTTTTTTAAATAAGTAAGCTTTCCATTGATGTATGGTTTGTTAGGATAGGACAATATTTGGCCGAGATACAACTATTTGAAAATCTGGAATCTGAGGGTGAGAAAAAATTTAAATATTGAGAAAATTGCCTTTAATTTAGTCCAAATGAAGTTCTTAGCAATGCATATTACTAATCAAAAATTAAGTTTTGAGATATTTACGGTAGGAAATTTACAAATATCTTCATATTATCTTAATATCCTAATGATTTTTGGCATAAAAGAAAAATCGATAATTTTGACCCATACATTTAATTTTTTGTTGGCTGTTGCTACAAATATATCTGTGCTACTTATGACTGGTTTTGTGTTCCAGGGTCACAAATAGTTATTATTCTTAGTATGGACGGGCTTTAGGAGTTCACAATTTTAAGTCAAGACAATCAGGCCACTCATTTATTGACATAATTAGCCAAAAAGGCAGGATTTTCTCACTTTTTTAAGAAAAAAAATTGTTTCTCTTCTCCTTTAGTGCCTTCTGCTTTATCCTAGTCTGCTCAACGTTATCCATCATGGCTGAGAATAAACTGGCCTCCTTTGGGAAGATGCTGCTGAGGCGTCGCATGCTGGACACTTCTCAGGACGAGACCCGCTTCGCTCGCTGTCTCACCACTCTTGACCTCATAGCCCTCGGGGTAGGGGCGACACTGGGTGCAGGTGTCTACGTCCTGGCTGGGGAAGTGGCCCGAGAGAAGGCTGGACCTGCCATCGTGCTTTCTTTCCTCATTGCGGCCTTGTCTTCTGTCCTCGCTGGTTTGTGCTACGCCGAATTTGGAGCACGTGTTCCCAAGACGGGATCCGCTTACCTGTACAGCTACGTAACAGTGGGTGAAATATGGGCCTTCATCACGGGATGGAACCTCATTCTGTCATACGTGATTGGTGAGCATGCAGACTTTATCCTTAGAAACTAGTTTAATAATGTGACTTTAATTTGGACTGAAAAACATTTCCTTTTTGAATCCAAATTGACTAATTAATCGTCAGCTCCCATGAGTTAACTCAGAATGCGAGCCCAAGAGTTTGACCAATTATATGAGATTACAAGTGAGCTGAAGTGGTTTTGAAACTGTATGAAGTGTTTACTCCTCTAGACGAAGTGCCCTTGAGCGGCTGCTTCGGTTTAACCTAACAAGTGGACGTTCTGAAGTCTTTTGGGTCTACTCATATGTCCTTCTCTCTATTTCACAGGCACAGCCAGTGTGGCACGGGCTTGGAGTTCAACGTTTGACAATCTAGTGAACAAAACCATCTCTGATTTTTTCACTGATTACATGTCGTTTCCAGACACTGGAAAAGTGTTAGCAGAGTATCCAGATGTGTTTGCTCTCATCCTGGTCATATTGCTCACAGGTGAGAACCTTTTTCTCTCTAAGAATCCCTCAGCTGTAATGTGACTGTAATGCCCAGTTACATTGGCGCGAAGTGTTTCCAAAGTCAAGATTTTCCGTTATTCTATTAAGTCGGTGGATCTTTGTTCCAGAATTCTTGACTCCACCTCTTATCCAACACCTGGCTTTTGTTGGAGAGCCAAAAAGGTTCTTTGGTTCTACCACACCAGCTATGCTGAAGCAATTAAATCATTTTAAATGGTCCGTTTTACCAATATACCCATTAGTCATAGGACTGTTGCTCACAATTTCTTTTCGCCATTGCCATGCAAAAGACCATAATGGTGTGAATTTGCTACCTCTCACTTCCCACGCAACAGGATTATTGGCATTTGGAGCGAGTGAATCTGCGCTTGTCAACAAGATCTTCACAGGAATCAACCTGGTGGTTCTGACATTTGTTATTATATCGGGCTTTGTGAAAGGCGACACTGCCAACTGGAACCTCACTGTGGAGAACTACATTAACAGCACAAACAACTACAATGCAGAGTAAGTCACGCTGCCTTAACTTTTAGATGCAGACATAGCAATAGAAATTAAGAAAATACAATTTTAGAGCATAAATGAAACACTCAGTTGGGTCAGTAGCGTATTTTCTGATTACAGGTAGGCTATACAATTAAATTACAAGAAAGATAGATTTGATAAGATTAAAATGACAATTAGATAATGAAAAGTTACATAAAAGTAAATAAATGAAATAAAATTAAAACTCATATTTACATTTATTTTAAAGATATACTAAATAATAAAAAAGATTAAATTAATCCAAATTTAATAAGATTAAAATGTAGATGAAAAAGGAAGGGGAAAAAACATTTACATGTGAATGTATTTTCATTGTAAATTTGAAAACTTGCACATCTTAGAAAAAATTAGAAGTTACATTTTAATAAAAAAAAAAAGAAAAATTAAAAATTTAATAAAATCGAGAAAAAATTACTAATAAAAAAATATGTACACACATACATGTATATATGAATGTCTATTCATTGTAAATTTGAAATTTGAAAACTTTCACATCTTAGGAAAATTAATAAATAAGATGAAAAATTAAATGAAAATTAAACATGGTAAAAATCTTGAAATAAAATTATAAAAATATGTACACACATATATATGTATATATGAATTCACTGTAAATTTTTGAAGTTTGAAAACTCTTTCCCATTTTAGGAAAATTGAAAAAGAATTCGGCTCGGGTGGTTTTGCACCATTTGGCTTGAGTGGAATCCTAACTGGCGCTGCTACTTGTTTCTATGCATTTGTGGGTTTTGACTGCATCGCAACCACAAGTAAGTTCAGGAAAAAAATGTCATGAAAACCACTATGTCCTACTTTTAAAAGCAAACTCACCTCAGCTCTGGTGTTGTCGTAGGTGAGGAGGCCAAAAACCCCATGCGTTCCATCCCGATTGGCATAGTGGCCTCTCTGCTCATCTGCTTTTTTGCCTACTTCGGAGTGTCAGCAGCGCTCACACTCATGATGCCCTATTACAAGCTGGATGTTCAAAGTCCACTTCCAGAGGCCTTTCAATATGTGCAATGGGGCCCCGCTCGCTATATTGTAGCGGTGGGGTCTCTGTGCGCCCTTTCCACCAGGTATGTTTATTGACATTTTCATAAACTTATTTTAGTATTATCGAGATACTATTATAGATGTGTTAATATTTTGAATTTGATTATTTTTATATCTGCTTCCCTGTCCATTAAGTTAAAGTTTTAGTAATGTTTAAAAATTGTAATAGTGTTAAGAGTTTTTTTTTTTTTTTCAGTAATTATTAATTTAATTAACTAAAAAAAAGTTTGTATGGTTTCAATTTCAGTTATTTATAGTAACCATGAATTTTTTTTCTTTTTTATGTTCTTCAGCTTGTTGGGCTCCATGTTCCCTATGCCTCGTGTGATTTATGCCATGGCTGAGGATGGTCTGCTCTTTCGCTCCCTCTCCCGCATGCACAAGAAAACCAAGACACCTGTGCTGGCCACCATTGTGTCTGGCATTGTAGCAGGTAAGACTGTATTTTTATTCATGTAATGACTGTCAGTGGATGATGTAACTCTCTTAATAATTGTGACTAACACTAGAATCTCGCTAATTTCCTCCCTGTAGCTCTGATGGCCTTTCTGTTTGATCTCGCCGCATTAGTGGACTTGATGTCAATTGGGACCCTACTGGCATACACTCTAGTTGCTGTGTGTGTACTCATTCTCCGGTGAGTATATACACATACACTAACATTCAAAAGTCTGGGGAGTTTTGAAAGAAATTAAACTTTTATTCAGCCAGGGTTGCAATAAATTGATCAAAAGTGACAGAATTCTAAATGTTACAAAAAGATGTTATTTCCAAATAAACATTTACTACATCAATGAATCCTAAAATGTATTATGGTTTCCACAAAAAAAATATTAAGCAGCTCATCTGTTTTCAACATGATGATAATAGGAATGTTTCTTGAGCAGCAAATCGGCAACGTAGAATGATTCTGAAGGATCATGTGACACTGACGACTGAGTAATGATGCTGAAATTCAGCTTTAACATCACAGGAATAAAATACATTTTAAAATACATTAAAATAGACAAAAGTTCATTTAAATTGTAATGTAAACTGTTTTACGGTATATTTGATCATAAATGCAGCCTTGGTGAGCATAAGAGACTTCTTTCAAAAACATAAAGAAATCTGGAATTTGATACTTTTAAAAATCAGTTTCATTGAGTTTTTTTTTTTTTCACCTGCAGGTACCAGCCAGGCAGTCTTGGTTCCAGTGGTGCGAATGAGAAGCCAATGGAACTGCAGAGGCTGGAGGCTAAAGGATGCATGGCAGATGTGGATAGCGGGGATGAGTACAGCCAGGAGCTGGAGACAACGCCCCTCAAGGAGAGGTTTTCCATCAGGATGCTGGTGCAGCCCATCTGTGACGTACCCACCAAGATTTCGGGCATCATTGTTTACGCTGTAACTTGTACCATATGTAAGCATTCTTATTTGCCTTTTTTCCTGCAACATGTAGCTCATGGAAATGTAAAATGCTCATGTTGGTGTTTATGTAGTGAACAGGCAGATAACATCCTTCTGTTTTTCTGTTCAGCTGTGCTGTTCACTCTGCTGTGTGTGGTGCTGGCAGTGTACGGAGAGCAGGTGGGGAAGGGCAGCGCTCTTTATATCACTTTGGTTGTTCTCCTGTCTGTTCTGTCTTCTTTCTGCATCTTCATCATCTGGCGACAGCCCCAGAGTAAAGAGGTTCTCACTTTCAAGGTACAGACTTAATTTACAAAGCTTGTGCTTTGTTAAATTGAGAATGTCAGATCTTTAGGTGGTTATAATAATCCTCTTTCTTCATTTTGTAGGTGCCTTTGCTCCCCATTCTGCCATTGGTCAGTATCTTTGTGAATATTTACCTCATGATGCAATTGGATGGACCTACATGGGTTCGTTTCGCCGTATGGATGGTTATTGGTGAGTTATAGCATTTGAAATAAGCACAACTGTTTTCAGCATTCATAAAAATTCTTGAGCAGCAAATCAGCACATTAGAATGATTCCTGGAGAATCATGCGACACTGAACACTGGTGAGGCTGAAAATTCAGCTTTGCATCTAAGAAATAAATTACATTTTAAAATATATTGTATATCATATAAATATAATATAGAAACAGGGATTTAATTGTATAATATTTCATGATATTACAGTTCTTATTGTATTTTGTCAGTTTTGGTATAAGCATAAAAAATTCACACAAACCCCAAACATTTGTACAGTAGTGTAATTATACGCTATCATGAATGGTTTTTGTATTACTGTGCTTTAAATTTTGACTTCATGCCTTTGTCTCTTTTAGGTTTTATTATCTATTTTGCATATGGAATAAGGCACAGCTCTCAGGGTAAAAACAATTCCCCAGAAAAATTTGAGCCCATCCTTCAAGCAAAGAAACCAATCTACCTGCCTGAAGATGACACACATTAAGAAGAACTGGATTGGTAACAACCGGTTTTGTAAAATGCTGCCATTTCACTTTATAATGCACCTTATAATTCTTCTAAAGTCTGCATCGAAAACTGACAAAAAATGGTTTTTATTCAGTAGGTAAACTGTGTATTTCTTGCTAATTGTTTACCTTGTGTCAGTAAATGATGGTACTGTAACAGTGTTACTTATGTATGTCTAGGCTTCATTATGAAAAGAATTCGGTCTAGTCCTACATGTACTTTGTATGCACATGTTGTTTTCAGAGATGGGGCAGGGTGTCTGCATGTGGGTGGTCATTTAGGGTGACTCCTTCCTCTCACAATGAATGGGAATATGTTATTCAAAGGCTTTGTTTAGACAGGCAGCAAAAATCTCATTGGGCGTACCCAACTCAAGGTTTTTTTTAAAAAATCATTTATGATGCAATCTTTGTGCAACGTCCTTCATGTCTACATTTACTCGTATAGCACACTGTGTCACATTTGCTATGCAGTAAAAGTGACTGATTGCACAATGATGTTCTCTCATGAGTTCAGCACTGCAGTGAGATGTCAAGGTGGACATGAACAGAAGCAACATTGATGCTTTTCTCTCCTCTCTTTCCACCCTGACAGGTGTTTCCGTTATGCTGGATCTCATGTCATTACTATAGTATCCAGTGTAGATATTGACTAGCCTCTGCTGTAGGCAAACCGATCAGAATTCATCCTTTGCTAAATGACAGTGAGCACAGTCAGAAAGTTCACATTTAAAGACCAAATTAGATTTGAGTGCAGTGTGAACAAACCCAGAATATTTTTACTGGACCAGAGAATTGAGAGCGTGTAAAATAACATGTGCATTATTGTTTTGAACTCAAAACATCCTTGTAGTACTTAATTTTCTAAACTTGATATGATTGGAAAAAGTGATACATGAAGAATATTTTAAAAACGGCCTTGGATTTTGTCAGTAGTTTTCTATTTGTAAAAGTATGTTCTTGTATATTTTTGTAAATGTATTGATGCATTTATGTACACGTGGGAGGAAAATGTATTTATTGTTGTCACTGTAATATGTTTTACACATTTAGAAAGAACAATACATTTCAACAGAGTTTTCTCTATTGAGCTGTACATATTTTGGATGTAAAACAGGAAGCCCTCATTGTCTTAAATGTGCTTAATAGCAAAAACAGAAATTACCTTATCTATTTCTAGAAAGGGGTCTATGTTTTTTACTTACGTGACAAAATTAATAATTTTTCATTTTGAGCATCAGCATCTTAAGTGCTCTTATTTTTCATGCACAGTTTATGCTGTTGTCATAATGTTTTTTGTAAAAACATTGCGATGTAAATGCTTTTTTCTTTAAGGAAAAGTAGATCTGAATGTAGAGATTATGGAGCTTTGTGACTTTGGTGGCTTTTTCCATTTGCTGCTGGGATATGGTATATGTTATTGACATGAACAGAGCAATGTATGGCTCTTTACACTAAACAGAATTGTTTGTACAGTATATTTTTCAAGAGTCATTACCATTTTCTGCAAATATCGTGACTTTACAGCCTGTTTTGCCATTAATGTTTACACAATGCTGCTGTGTAGGTGAGCTGGAACTGTTTCTTCCAGTTTATTGAAAATCATATCTGTTACAAAGTTGAGTTATGAGTCAGTACTATTAACTTTGAACAGACACTGCCTTCTCTTATACAGACCCTTATGAGTATTACTGTAGTCTACATTTCCTCAGAAGTGATGGCTTTACATGGCTCGATGCTGTGACTAGCTTTTTTCAGTCTTTCAGAGGTATAGAGCTGTTCAGATTGAAGTCCTAAAACCTGGAAAAGAGTTTTAAAGGCATGTATTCCCTCTGCAATTAATTCGGGATTTTTTAATTTATGAGTAAATTAAGGTCTGTGGTTTACATTACTTGTTAGCACAGGTTCTTTATATAATATTAAAGGAACAAATGTCAATATTAGTATATGTTAATTTAGTTAACTAATGTTAATAAATGGAAGCTTAGTTACCACATAATACATAATAAAAAATAATAACTTGCTTAACAAGCTTCCGGATTGGCATCATGCTCTATTGATATGTATTGCTACTGTAATATAACAGGCATTACTGTTTACTGTGTTATAAGACATTGTTTAATATTCATGTATATATTTGCTCTTTAAAGTTGAAGTGTGAAATTTCTGTGCCACCGATGTCAGCTAATGAAATTGCAAAAATAGTTATGGTTTTCATAAAATGCTCCCAGATAGTCCCACCCCAAACTCACACCACTGGTTGAGCCAGAGTTGCTGGATTGGATGCTTAATCATGGATCGGCGCTATTTACACTGTTTGAGTAAATCAGAATATAAATGGCTCACTTTTAGTTTTCTCTGCGTGTTAAGATGAGATAGAAGAAAGTATGTTAACATTCAAACAAATTACACACTTCACCTTTCCTATGTAAATAGCCTACTTAATGTGCCTTTATTATGTGATATGCTGTTATCAAATAAATATACCAAGTATTGTCATTCAACTGTGCATAGATTTCTTTTAAAATTATTTTTTAATTGAGGGTCTGTAAAAACAGAATTAAATTCCATAAGAATTTTCATATGGAAGAGATATTCCAATAAAAACAGTATTTATCATCCTACATTTTAAGATGTTTAACCAATTGACATGGAGTTGAAACATTTATGTTTTTAAGTATTTTACATTTACGACCAAGTTTAGAAAAAGAAAAACAAACAACCCCACATTCCGTCACACGGCCTATGAAATGACTGCCATTCTGCAAGGTGCGATCAAAATGGAGAATTGCGTCAAAACTACAAGTCCCAGAAAGCCTTGCGCGCCATTTCCTGCATATATGGCCAGCTGACTTCCGGTGTCTTTAAATTCTCTGCCATTAATCTGCTTGAACGCTGCGAGTGAATTTAGCTACTCTGATCTGATTGAACGATGGCTATACCCATCAGTTAATGTTCGAGAAAAGCCCTGGACCATCAAACGACCAGCTCTGGATCTGATAGCCGCTTGCGACTCGATCAAAACGGTCGTTTTAGTTCCTCTTTATTTTGCCGCAGTCAGAAATTATTCCAGCTCAAGGCCAGCGGTCGCGCGCACTGCTTTCTGCTCCTACAGCCTTTCACATCTCTCACCTCATAAACTAAACACATCTCTTGTTTGATGGTATGTGTGTCATCGTTTTGATGCTTCTTTGATTTTGGACTCGTTTGTATTTTTTCCTGAGGAACAGTCGAGCTCATCCTGGTTTGGTGTCTGATTTGCAGGCAGATCTGGATTTCTAACACAGAGTCGGTCTCAAGCTGATATATAATGCTGTTCCAGTAACACAAACACTAGTTTGGCTTGAAGTCAAGTAGAGCAAAGGTATGTGATGTTTTTCTTCTTCTTTCCATTCCCTACATATTGCCTATCTACACTCACTCACTCAGTCTGTCTGTTTGTTTGTTTGCTTGTTTATTAGCCATATAGAGTGTATTGTTCATAAAGGCTGCATATCCTTTCATCAATGCATTGATCTGATCACTTGTACTGCAGTTTACCACATAGCAGTTAACCAACTTGCAAGACATTCACCAGGATGTTGTGAATCAGTGTTTATAGGAATGTCTTGTCATCTCACCTTCTGTATGTTGTAATACTACACCATTTCTCTTAGTAAAGTCTGTCACCTAAACTGGTAATTAATTATGTAGTGTTAATGCATTGTTGACCACTGGACTGTGTGTGGTAAACTAATCTGTGTGGCATGTTGTGAATGATTGACTTGGTGTTAGGCTGTGCGAGGCAGAGAAAGGCCAGAGGGAGAAGACGTATACTGAGTCTTTGTGCCAGGGGTTGTGCTCCCCACTTACTGCTGGTCACCCATCGATTCCTGGCTGCCTTCCACCTCTGATCACAGCCATGACCTCTCAGAGAGACCCTGACACAGTGAGTATATCAGTCTAGATCTCTCTTTACATGATGCATCATGGCACAAGTTGGTATTTTCAGACATACAAAGATTATATGAGAAATCATCAAGTGTCATCACTTTTAGAGCGCATTCAAATCTGATGAATGAGCATTGTCATCATCTGCCAATCCTCAAAACAGGTTTGATTTTCATTATTTTTTCTGTGGCGTGCAAAAGGAGGGGTTTAGCACAATGTCCATGATGCTCTTTTCCATGCTATG
Source organism: Sinocyclocheilus anophthalmus (assembly GCA_018155175.1). NCBI lineage: Eukaryota > Metazoa > Chordata > Actinopteri > Cypriniformes > Cyprinidae > Sinocyclocheilus > Sinocyclocheilus anophthalmus. The sequence goes on along the minus strand of JADLZN010010063.1, from coordinate 88,857 downwards.
AAAGTGGATAGTGGCAATCATTGTTAAGCTCTGAAAAAGACAAAGTGGTCTATTATTCAAGCGCTATTTTTCAAACCACCTGAAGCCTTTGATAGCTTTATTTGATGAAAAGACTGACATTTGCATTATTATTTACTGAAAAGTTTCTGCCCCAGTTTTTGTTTACATCCTGCATGTTTTATACAAACTGAGGGTGAACAGATGATGACGGTTTTCAATTTAGGGTGAACTTTCCCTTTAATCTGCATTTACGGGGAGACATCATTGCCTTTTTGTGGCTATGAAACAGATTTTTAGTTTAGGCCCAAAAATGATTAAACTTAGTTTTATTCTTGTTAACAAAAAACTAAAACTATGGGGGAAAATGTTGTTGTTTATTGAAATAAACATTAGATGAAAAACCTACAAATTACTCAAACTGAATGTGAAATTAAGTAAAAAATAATTAAGTATATAAAAAAAAGTGCAAAGTAGCGATGCAAAATAGAAATATTTAATATTAAAAATAAAAGTCAATTCAAAATATAAAAGAAATACTGAAATTAATTTAATAGTATGGAAATAATACTAAAATGACCTGTTCTTGTTAGTGCTACTATGGGTTTACATTAGAGAAGTTGAAAATCTGAACTTTTTATTATTGGCTGAGGTTATAAAACGACGCTTTTATGTTGCACTCAGAGCTGTTGTTGCTTTGAGATTTGTTGTTGTTTGCTGAACCTGTTTGGTTCAGCGTTGGGTTTGCCGTTATTTGAGGATGGGGGCAAATAGTGATGATTTTAGGCTCTTGATTTGGGGATGAAAGCAACATGATTAAAGATATTGCAGAAAAGATATAAGCTGTGAGATTATGGCGGTGTTTATGCACTGGTTCTGAGGCATTTAGGCAGCTTTGGTGTTTTGTATTTGTCAAGGCTTTAAGAACTGGGGCAGCTGGGAGTGCTTATTTGTTTGTTATGCTCTCTTGTCGATATTACCCGACCCGTCACAGATTTGCTGATAACACCCTTAAATCCACCCTAGGAGGCTGGGAGAGGGCTTTCCATGCCTTTATCGGGGGCTTGTTGTTTGTAAACAGTGTGCTGGAATGACGTGGTGGATTATGGTTTGACCTCTTTTGTTCTCACTGCAGGTCCCCAACTCCCCATAGGTGAAAGCTGAATATTTTCAAGTGTGTCTGAATGGGGGTGGGGTGCCCTACATTGCAAATACCCTCAGCACAGAAGCCTGATTTCACAATAGGTTAGGGCAGAGCATCGGGGGGCCCTTAGTAAGGATTTAGGTGGCACGTGTTGCGAGAGGATTTGTGGCGGGAAGAGGTCGTCCTTTTCCTGTCGTGTTATTTGATTGCTGCCACTATTTGGGTCATGACCTCGGCTGCGTTCACTGTTGGGTGGAAGGTAAACTCTGGCTCCCCTATAGCGAGATGATGAGCTGGATCCGCATAATGTTTATATTACCATTTAGCATGTTTGACACGATCTGAATAACTCAATACTAATATAAGCAGTTTTCCATACACATTTTAAGAGGAAACTGAGAGGAACTGTGTGTCTTTTTTCACTTCCACTTTCTCAGAAACATGTTGAAAGTTTCTCTGGTCCTCTGATTGGTTGCAGTGTCTACGTGAAGCTTGTTTTCCTTTGTTTTTGTGCTCTGTGTTGTATGTGGCTTTAAACACAGCAATGCCAGGACCAACTGGCTCACCTTCTTGCGCCCCCCTCCTCTTTCTCCATCTGATTCTGAATGAAAGCATTAAGGCCCAGCCAAGCTCCACACACTGAGTGTGGGTGATGTAATGTTTAAATTGCAGTCATTGAAAACCATGAAAGGAGAAAAAGGACCCTGGTTTAAAAAAAACTGAACAAGAGACTCTTTGGAATCTAAGCTACTCTGAGTTCCTGGTCTGATTTTATTTTTGGGCTGACATAGTAGCACACTGTGTCTTTTCTGTTCAGACATTGAGTCTCATGATGCTGCTTAGTTTCAAAGAGGATACTGCCAAATGTATTCAGTCACTTGCCTAATTTGCCTAAATTGAGTATGTGTGTCATTATTGCAAATCTAAATTTTTTGTTTATTGCTAATATATTGAATATTGTTATTGTTGTGCACACACTGTAACGATTTTAAACTATTGAAACCACAGTAAAAACATTCAGGTGTACCATAACACAAACTGAGACTAAAATAGATGAGATTACGTCAATTGTGTGGCGATAATTTGTATCTATAATTCTGGGAACTCATCAGTAAGGTTTGGCACTGTTATTTTTTTTCAGCAAAGGTGTATGTATGAATTTATTATTGTAGTTGCTGTTCTTCCTGGAATAATCAATTTAGATGGATGGATAGTTTGGATGTTATTTAAACAAAAACAAAAAAGATTGCGATAGATAAAGAACTTATTATCAAAATCTTAAAATACTCAACTACGTATCAATAAATAATTTATTTTAACTAAAAATTCTACCTAATAAAACGTTTTTTTTTTTAAAACATAAATACATTCATTATTATTGTACACTAATTATATACTAATTTTTCTGATACCAAAATGTTTATGAATACTTTTTAATGGTGGAGCTGTTGAACATGTTGGCAGTAAAAATCAAATAATCCTTATTTGTTGAGGCAGTAAATGCATGATGTATCTCTTAGACGTATGAAAACTGTCATGAAGCGTGTGTTGTGTATCGGCCATAGATTTGCGAATCTTTGGTGTGTGGGGTGTAATACTGACTGAAAAGCATTGTGGTCCTGTCTGTTCGTTTTTACATCTCATTTTTATTAGGACCCATGCAGGGAGCACATTTATTGTCATAATTCACTGTGCTGCTCCCCTCTTCCTCCTGCAAGGGGTTCATGTTCATGGGCACATGTGAATTTAATAACTCCGTCCTGGGTTTCTGGGACACCTGGGGTTATCGCATTACAGATAGGGGGCGCCAAGGTGAAGGGTGGGGGGGTCACAGCCAGCATTACATGGAACATCAAAGTGTGCAAGTAGCTCAACTTTTCTCATCATACTCTGCCCCCTAACTCGTGCGATGTTGTCCCCCTCACCAGACCATTTCACAGGAAGCTTTAAAGTGCTTAGTAGCTACTTTCACCCCTAAAGCTGAACATAAAATTTAATTCTGAAAGGGGGAAAAAAATTTTCTCGTTTCTTTCTTTCTCCAAGGCTCTCCAGGTCGTCTCATGTTATGTGGGGTGAGCACAGATTGAAGGGTCATTAAGGTCTATTTGGTGGAAATGTCACTGTGTCTGTGGGTTGTATGGCACTTCTTCAGTTTAATGATTTCATTTGTTTCCTTTTAAATTACTACAGGTGAATCTACGGTTGATCCTTGTGAGTGGGAAGACACAGGATTTCACTTTCTCTCCAAATGACTCTGCCACAGAAATTGCCCGGCATGTTTTTGAGAACTGGCCGGCAGGTATGAATTATAATTATAATTTTAGCTTTGGTTGTATTTGTAGTTTAAGTAGTGTATTTTTATTTAACACACTTTTTTTGTTTAAACTTATGTTGAGGTCCTCTGCACAAGCAGCTGTCCTTGTTGTAAAAAAATTATGTTTTGCAGTGTTTATTTTTGAGCGAACAATCATTATAAAATGTACACACTGCTGTTCATAAATTTATGGTCAGTATGATTGTTTTTTTCAGTAAGGGTGCATTGATGTGAAGATGTTTGTCTTTCAAATAAATTATGTTCTGTTGAACTTTGTTTATTAAACGATCATGGTTTTCTCAAAAAAAATTAAGCATCACAACTGGTTTCAATATTGATAATAAATGTTTTTGAGTACCAAATCAGCATGTTAGAATGATTTCTGAAGGCTCATGTGACACTGAAGACTGGAGTAATGGCTGCTGATAATTTAAGCATTTTGCGCCAATTTTGCGGAAAGATTCATTAGATTCAATATAAACAATTTAAAATTGTAAAAATATTTCACAATTATAACTTTTTTTTTATTTTTTTTTATTTTTTTTACACTGATTAAATAAATGTAGAAGTCTCTTGAGGATGAGAGTCATAGATGTATGGAGTAAATATTTCCTTATTGCTATTTTTTTTTTACTTTTTAGTATGATTATAGTAATAGTATAATTTTTTGTCTGGTCACATGCAGTCAAACACTGGGGTCAAATTATGATCTTAAGATGGTCAAAATATGACCATTTTGTCATAGTAAAGCATCATGAAAGCCTGTTTCTGTGGTGAATGTGATGTATTGTTTTGCAGGCTGGGAGGAGGAGAGCGTGAGCAGCCCCAGTATCCTGAGGCTGATCTTCCAGGGCCGCTTCCTGCATGGCAATGTCACACTAGGAGGTGAGCACTAGACCTTGTCTGCATGTCTGTCACGGTCAACCCGCTTTGACAGTCTTATTGTTTCTGTCTGTCTGTCTGTCTGTTACTCTGCCTTGCTCAAGACATTATTACACATTTTCGTGTAAAAAGACAGTGAATAGGGGGAAGTTTGTAAATTGCTGTAGGTCAGAAGCTGTTTTTTTACTGGGCGAAGTGGCCAAATTGTACGTCGATATTCAGTATGCAACTTCTCTGTTGAATGCTCCTGAAGTTGCCCCCTGGCCGAACAACTGTCATGCACTTGGTTGCCAGAGAGCCCTGCCAGAGCCGAACATCCCATCGCTAAGTGCTGATTCTCTTGCGTCTGCTAGGCAGAGACTCTCCACTGAACTGCCTCTAAACAGGCTGGAATGTCCTTGCTTGTCCTATCCCAACCACATTTTGTGTCTTTTTATCAAACAACACGGGCCAGCAGTTATTTGGAGGACTGCTGTTCCAGTGGCAACTGGCTCCATCTTTCAAACTCCATTGAAAAATTAAGAATAGCTTGCAGTCACACAGTTAGCACCGCTGTCACGGTTGTATACAATTTCCTTATCCCCCCCTGTCCGCTTTCCTATTTGACGCACTCTTTGCATTCATGAATGATCTGCGTTACATTTGAAATGAGGAAGCAGGTTACATGCTTTGATGTCTTCAAGAATAAATTATAGAAATGTTTCTCCCTTGCCACATGATTCAGATATAGACAAGTTAACAGTTTAAGTTTCTTTGATTTCATGTGATGTCAACGTGAAAACAGAATTGAGCGTATTTACTTTCTTAATATGCACTACTGTTCAAAAGGTTGGGGTCAGTGAGATAGTTAAAATGATAATATTGAGAAATATTACCGTTTCTGTTTTCCTATAATATATTCTTAATATGGTAATTTAAAAGACTGATGATCTCTGATGAGGCCACGGACTGATGTTATTGGACAGCATCATTACTCCAGTCTTCAGTGTCTCATGATCCTTTTCATCAATCATACCTAATATGCCTTGCTCAAAACTATAATAATCATATTTTTGCAGTATGACCATGATTTTCAGGATTCTTTGATAAATGTAACATTATTAATGTCTAAACTGTCACTTTTGAGTGTGTGCTTGCTGAAAAAAGTATTTATTTATTTCAAAGCCCCCCATAAAATCTTGCTGGCTCAAACCTTTGAACTGTAGTGTATGTCCTTGGTCTTACAGTGAATGATTCGTCAGTGTGCATTACTCCAAACAAACAAAAATGTGTTTGTCATTGTGATCTTTCAACTTACTCCAGCTTAGAAATGACTTACTAATTCTTTACAGCTGATGTCACCTTGGCTGTGTGGTACTATTGGTTACTGTTGACACATGTTAACCAATAGACAAATAGCTATTGAAGCATTGCTTCAGACTTCTGTAGTAGGAAATGCAGCTTTCTAAAAAATTTGTTAAACCGGATGACCACAATAATAACAAAGAAGCTTTATCATTGAAATCAAAATGTTTTCAAACTTGAGCCTGATTAGTATAGAATGCCCACTTTTCAGGATCCAGTCCATTCCTGATGGATAAAATACAGTCCTGAATTGCATGTCTCATTCAATATTCTCTTTTACACTGATATGCCTCAAATTACAGAAGCAAATGTGCTCTGAATGGGGTTTCATGTTGACTCTATTGCCACCCCTCATTAATTACAGGCTAGTTACACATAGCATGTCATTCAAGGAAGAAAACTTAAATGACATGCTATTTGTGTACTGCCTTTCCCTCGCATTCTTCTCACTGAAGACAAGGACCCGTGATTGTGGTTTTGTCTTTGATTTATTAGGTGTCACTCAATGTTTGCTCTCTTCTCGTAGGCCAGAGGAACAGGGAGAAGACTACAGAGAGCAGCTGCTGTCTACTGCTGTAAAACCCAGACAAACCTTCCCCCACCTCCTCCTCGTCCTTCTGCTCACCAACCCGTGGTGCATTCTGGATGATTACAGAAGAGCTCCAGGGCGAGTGCGACTAGGTTTTCGTTCAGTGTTTTTGCTCTGTATAGTAGCTGGAGACTCTCTTGTGCCAAGTTGATCAAATCTCATGTTTGCCTTCGTTCGGTTTTCTCGTTTCGTTTGTTTGCCAAATTTACTTGCTTAGTGAAGTGGCCGTTTGTTTCCAGGCCTCCTGAAAATATTAAACTGTGCAAATATGAAATACCTGAATAATTGAAAGGAAATTATGTAAACGGATGTGTGAACACTAGGTGTTAGTAGGGCATGTGTGTCCTTTATCTTTGTACGACAACCTTCAGTGCATATTCCACCAACACCCAAGTGTAGGTGCAGTTTTTCACTTGGGATCCACCGTCTGCACTCAGACCGCAGCTTACATGCTCAGTGAATCCCATGGAGCCAATCCCAGACTTGTGTAGCTGATTGCACTTAACACGGATCCTTATCTGAAGTCACTATGTGTATGTTGTAGTCTTAATCCTACTACCTCCGCCCTGCCGAATTCGAAACGATAAAGGAGCTTCACTGAGAGAGCAGAGTTGTGAATGACACATCAGACAAGCATCCAAAGTCTGGTTGCCACTTCTGGCCCCGGGGCAGTCCTCCCCCCGTAGGCGCTTGGGGTGGAGTTGGATGTGTCCATGGCCGCGCAAACATTTGGTCTTCTGCCTTTCGTGTCCTAGGATACCATCGAGATTAGAATCGTTACAAATATTGCGCCTAGAGCCACTCTTACTGTACAGGCGTTGCGTTGACATCTGTTGCATGTGTCCCCCTAGTCTAGTGTTTCCTCACTTCGACCTGGCTGTGTACCAGCCGGCCTTGTGAAACACCATTCACGTAGAGACGAGACCCCGCTGTCTGCCTGACAATGTTGTCACAGTGATGCGGCCGCCTCGCTGAAGAAAGCATGATTGGAAGGTATGTGTTCTTTGTATTACTTGATGTGCGAAAATTGACGCAACCGTCCGTCTTTTCTTGCCCCAGTTGATTCAGGAATATTAATCAATTCCGTCATCCTCATCCCATGCCTTCGTCTCTAACGTGCCGTCCTAGTGGACAAACTCCAGATGTGGCGCAAGAATACAAGGTAAAGAATGGTCAATACAGAAAAGCCGCTCCTTGGTCGTGGAGTCGAAGGGCTTGTGCTTGTGTACAGAAGCCCCCTATCTAAGCGCATGGATTCATGTGACCGCTGCTGAAGACGCTGCATTGCAGTTGACATAGAGGTAAAAGATCTGCGCAACTGCAGGGACATGGCCTCACCGATAATGTGCCCCCTCCCACTGCGCGCCGCGAAGAAATGTCAAAAAATTTACGTGTATTTCCGTGTAAGTTTTTGTATGACTTTTCATAGTTTTTGTGTGGCTTTGAATTGTGGAAAAGTAAGATGTACATGTGATACCCGGAGTCCCTTGTTTTATCCTTGATCCGATTACGGTTTAGCTTTTTTATTAGTAACAGCTATCAGATGGCGTGACTTCATGTTTAGTTTCTGACTATTGCTGTGTCGGTGCTGTGTGTGTGGTGTGAGTGGACAGGCTTTTTGTTTAGGACGAGTGCAGCTTTGTTGCTGAGGAAGATGGGTCACACAAAACTCATCCCCAAATCTGGTTTTGATTGTGGCCATTACTGACAAAGAGTGTTAATCATGTTGTGTCTACTGCTTGAAAATTAGCTACAATTATTTAATATGTACAATAAAAACTCCCAAATCCTCTATTAATACGAAATAAACCATTTCAAATAATACTCTGGTAGCACACAATGTGGATTTTAAGATATATTTTATTATAACCTTTAATTTCTTCATTTTTTTTATCATGAACCACCACCCAATTACAGGGCAACAACCTTACAGCCATTAAAATTCCACCATATAATTCACCAAAGTTATATATGTATGTGTATATAATGTCTTTGCACCTACTGTAATGATGACAATTGTTAGTTTGCATTTCAGTGACCATCTTCTAGCATAGTACTGTATGCATTACTTATAACAGTTGGTCCTTGCGTGCTTAAAATGACCAATACACTTTGTTAAACCTCAATTGGGGAAAGACCTTCCTCTCGCTCCTTCATAATGAACCAGCACCACCTGTTTTTGTGTGTGTTTGCGTGCTGCTGTGGTTCAGCCTCTAGATGGCGATGTGGTTCCGGTTCTCTGAGGGGTTCTGGGACATCACTGACTGCGTGCTTTCTCTCATTACTAGGCCCACTTGAATACATTTGAATTGATATAAGCTGGTTCTTGCGTTGAAACAATTAGCATTTTCTTAAACCAAGATTAAATAAAGGAGCCAGCATAGGCACTATTATTACTTTACCATTGTGTTCATTCGATGGAAAGTCAATATTCGTTTTGTTAGCACCATCAATTTCCACTGACTGTTTAACAGCAGGCTCAGTAGCGTGACCCATAACATTTCTTTCCTCTTTTAAGGATCGCAATGAGCCCTAATTTATTGTAGACCTTTTCTAGTTTAATAAAATTTTCCTTCTGTTTTTGAAAAGTCCCTTCATGACTTATTGTTGAGTCGTGTCCAGGTTTCCAGTTGACATTGGCAGAGAACCGAAGGAAGAAGAATTGTCCAGATCACGCACTCCAGCACAAAGTCTTGATGGCTTTCTAGTGAACTGCTCGTGGTGTGAGCCTGTTTCTTTTTGCACTGGGCCACGCAATCATAATAAAGCTGTTACGAAAGACAGAGAATGAACCCCATTATAACCTTATATCTGCTAAATATCTCATATCAAACATCTAGAAATGAAAAATATACATGCATACAATGTCATATTGTGAAATATACATGCATACAGGTTCAGAAGTTGAGTATGTAAGATTTTTAGTGTATTTGAAAGAAGCCTCTTCTGCTCACCAATCAAAAATACATTTAAAACATAATATTGTGGCATATTTTTATGGCAAAGCCTGAATTTTCAGCATCATTACTCCAGTCTTCAGTGTCACATGATCCTTCAGAAATCATTCTAATATGCTGATTTGCTGCTCAAGAAACATTTCTTAATTGTTGTGCTTACTATTTTTGTGTTACCGTGATACATTTTTGACAAATGTTTATAAATCAAGTTTTTAAAAAAACAAAACTTTTTGGACCGTAGTGTATACTGTTGAAATTACTCGTGAAAATGATTTGCTCCAAACCTCTACAACTACAGCTTCCAGTTTTTTACAGTTGCCTAACTGTATTAAAATAGATGTTTATTGAATATGTTCATTGGTTACATATTAGTGTAGGCCTAATTTTGACTAGCGCCACTTTAGTCAGTCTGAATCTTGTCAGTCTTCTAAACCTTAGCTGTAATAATATACTTAACCCGCATGAGTTCAGGTCTCTGTTGCCTGTTATGTGTGAAGGGATGAATCAGGTCCAGGGTTAACCTAAACAGTAAGCACCACTAATGGTTTAGCAGGAAGTCTCGTGGGGGATTGGAAAGAAACGGCGAGTGATGGAGCAGCTGCCTCACAACTTAAAACCTCTCTCTATATCCTTCTGTTTGGTTATAGGAATTCCCTGAGGTCAAACACAACTGTGTTTGGTCAGTGGAAGTGGTGTGATCTATTTAACCCCCAGAGACCTTTCTCCAAGAAGCTCTATATATCTTTCACTCTAAAATGCACCATCTTTCATGTGACCTCTACTTTATACGTGTGGAAAATATACAATAAACATGCAGAATGATGGATGTGTCACGTTCAGCACCAGTAGGGGACTGTTTTTGCTTTGTCTTCAGGTTCCAGAGTCCTAATTCTGCCTGTCCTGCCTCCAGACTGTCATTACAGCTGATATTAAAACCAGCTGTGAACAAAGCGAGCTGGCTACTGTTAGCCTGAACCAGAAGCGTTTCATGCCTTTCATAAATACTGGGGCACAGGCCTCACCCACCATCAAGTTTCACATTTTTTTTCCTAATGTCTTTACGAATCATTGGGATATGACGTTCTGAACCTGCGTACGTTTTTTTTTATCAAATGTAAATTCATGTCCAGGTGTACATTTGTTTTTGTTAATCAGCCACATACTTAACACTGACAAGACGAGACAGAGAGAGAGAGAAACCAATTCTATTTTATGTTTTTTTTACATTAACAATTTAATACGCACTATGTCTATTTTTTATTAACAGTCAGTTGTAGTGAGTGATATACATGGAAGGTAGGGTTTTAAGCATTTTACATTTATTTCAAAATAATGATCAAGGCAGTAAAAATTTATATGATATATTTATGTGTGAAAACTTCTGTTCAGCTAGCTTCTAATAGGTAGCTTCTAAGCTAGGTAAAATTGGCACAGACAAGGAGATTTACCTTAAATTTCACCAAGCTGATTTCTCACTATAAAACTCCCACCGATCATGTTTTTGGGCCATTTCAAGTCTTTTTTGAAGTGGTTATATCTAAGTTTCTATATCTATTTTTAATATGTCTTCCCCCATTGACGCAAATTAGGTTGGTTAGCGTCGTGTACTTAACCCCCCCCCGCGAACGCATCGCAGACAAAGAGGAGGGATTATTGCATTGAACCAATCAGGCAAACCATAAATACATGTCATATACCAATCCTATCGCGCTGGAGGCCTTGCCGCTGCCTCCTTCAGTGAACTTTTTCCATTTCGATGCTCAATACCCCCCACTAAACCCACCTGACGCTTTAGGTGTCTGTGTTAATAACGTCCATGGCGCCACGGAGGAGGCAGGACAGGCTGTCCGACAACCCGCTGTAACTTTACCCTATGGTGTCGCTGTTGGACAGTCTTTAGAAAAAAAGAGGGGGATTTCTACACTTTTTAATGACAAATTTGGTAATATTTGCATTTTTTTATTTTTGTACTACGAATTTTTTTCTTATCCAAATTTTTGATATTTATAACGTTTATTTCACTAGGGTCTGTGCCACCCCTGGCCTGGACTCTGTGACCATCCGCCCAGATCATTTGCCCTGTGGTATTCTGTTGCTTATCAGAGTCACAAGTAGTAGTGTGTCTGGGAGAGTATTGTGTGTCAATCCAATTTCCCTGCCACAAAGAGGGCATGAGCATGTGTGCCAGAGCTGTTATTCTGCACGCATGCTTGCATCCTCTGCCAAGTCACTGCTCGAGGCCTTAGAGGATCTGTAGCCGGCAGACACGCATCTTGAATATACGAAACACTTTCGTGACTGCACTAAAGGTCACGCCCCTTACCGCTCACCCCAGCTCCTCCAGAAACCATTTTCTCAATTATAAGAATGACACGAGCGCATACGGCTGTGGTTTCACATAGGAAAATCTGTAAAATAAGACCCGTGACCTGGAGCTGCCTGACTGAAGTGGGAGGGGAAATGAACATGCTTTTTTATTTTCATGGCAGGGCTGGAGGAGGCACCGGGGCTTTGTTACATCTCCCCTTTTATTTGCCTGTTTATTTTACCAGGTGGTCCCTTGAGTTCAATAACATGCCACTGTAAAAAAAGTAGGAGCGAGAGGGAGGGCTGTAGGGAGGGCTGTTTAATAACAATGTGAGCTCTGTACCTCGTGGCGATGGACGGAGAGTGAATGAGGGAGGCCAGCTCAAGAGGATTTGCTGACATGTGCCTCAAAGCATTCTGGGTGGAGAATTTCTCACACAGTTTTAGTACAGCAGTGTGATAAACATCAGCTGTTGTTGTTCATTCTGTTAGCTGTCATGCATCCATCTCGGTATTATCGTTTATCCTCTTTAGACAGTGTGCTCATGTGCTACCATTTCTATTTGATTTATTATTACGTTTTTTGGGTTGAATTGTGGAATTTGCACATAAAATGTGAAGGCTGAATGTTTGAATGACCTTAACATCCATTCAGCACAAATTACAAATGTATAATTTTCTTTGCTATAATTTGGAACAGACTTTTCCCTGTCTTTGGCAACATGGTGGTGAAATATATATTTTTGTATTAGACTCCAAGATGCTTGTTTTGAAAGCTGGAAAACAGCAAACAAGTGTCAGGCTGTTGCATCTAAATTGTCAAAGTGGTTTTGGAGCCTTCAAGAGCCCCATGGCCTGGTTTTCTTTACGGCAGGCATTCAGGGGGTCTCCATCACAGGAATGGCACCATTCCAGAATGTTCTTATGGGGGAAAGGAATAATGTATTTTTATGTTCGCTGCTATGGGTTTATAAACCAAACAAACATTATTTTCTCCTTGTTAAAAAGTTGAGAAGAATCTAATGAGACCTATACGTCTTAACAAGAGAAGATCAGAGCACAAGTGCTCTCGCTTTGCTGCCAGGCAAATTATTCACAGATGATGTGTGAATGTTAGGCAAGTTGTTTTTATTGAGCTTTTGGAACATTTTCTTCCAAATTGTCATTCTTTGTGTAATGAGTAGGCATTAGGAGCACTGGCTTCTGTTCAAACTCCTCTGGATTCTTTTTCTTGGAGAAGATTGTGCTAAAGCTGTACGACCCTCAGTATAAAACTGATGAGAGGGAGACAAAGACTCAGCGCATAGCCTTTGGGATCACTATGGAGATTTCCAGCTAAGGGGGTCAGTCACATACAAGGAGAAGCTCAGACCACAGAGAATTTGTTTGGTTTTGAGCTTTTATGATTTCAGTTGACTGCTTTTGCCTCTCTTGTGATATTTTTCACTTGGCTACTGTATATTTTATTTACATACTGCTAATATTAGTGTCTACATTTGCAAGGCATTAAATTATTTAAATCTGTGACTACATTGAAAAAAGTTGTAATAATAAAACAATTAAGCAATATCACACAAGCAAGATTGGTAGCTAAGCATGACTGTGAGTATGATTGTTTTATACAATAGTTCAATAAACAAGAATACTAACTTACATTTGAGACAATATCACCAGTTGCTTTGTCCCTTTTTTGCTTAATCACAAAATCAACCATGGTGTTTTGTTCCTCAACAAATCCAAATGATTGAGGGTTAAAGGAACTGATTGCGATGCCTGATTCAATGGCCTCTCATTAAGGGATTGGGTTTGCTTATTTGAAATTGTGTACTTTGGAGTAAGTGTGTATAACTTTTAATTAATTAATTACTTTGCAACCATTAAAAAAGTATGTTCTATGTATGCATGTGTGTAGGACTAGTACGCAGACCACCATTTGATCATGTTTCAGTTGTCATGTGCAGCCTAATCGCAGCCCTCAGGTGATCTACGGAAGCTGCCATTGTTGTCTCCCTGGCCTCAATCGACCGAATCAGATTTGCCATAATTCGCATATGAATTCAAGCATCTTTAGAATCGAATCGGGAAATTCGTAGGTCACTCCAGGTACTTTGTCTAGCTGTTTAATGAATTCTGTGAATCCCAGATATCACATTTTTTTATTGTGGGAAGTAGCACAATGTTTGGATGTTTGGATTGCAGCCAGTGACTTGTATTCATGAATGAAGGGTAGATTAGTTGAAGGCCTGTGTCAATGCGGTACGTTACCGGTGGCACACCAATACTCGCTTTTTAATAGCGTCTATAAGACCAAGACTCTGATTAAGAAGTCATTACCATGTAACCAGGATTGTTTTGGATGCAACCTTTAACTCCGGCATGAATGTCTAATCGAAGTAAACAGAATTCGGAATACCGGCATGTGTGGTAGTCTTTTTAGTGCATTACTGAAGTGCAGATAGACCATGTACAAACACGTATCAATCACATTATATCCGTCGTTGTAGGCCTTTTCGCGCATTTGGCGAGAAAGATTAACAGTAAATTTACCTGATAAAACCCGATGCACAAGACGGTAGTGGATGACACACACAGTGCTTAACCGTTCGACGGCAAATAAAAGAACACTGCCGTGTCTGTATTGAACGTTAAAATAATTAAACTGCCCTGAAGCTTTAATAACATGAAATAAATCCAAAAATGTACCTGGGCCCCCCAAATCAATTTCATCACGAAGACGAACTATATGTTTATACGTGAAATTCCGGAGGGGACGTCGAACTATGTACTATAACCTGTAAAACGGGAACATGAAAGGAATATTCTAAAAGCAACTCATGTAAACACCTTAATCGTAATATTGGCTTATTTAGAGTAAGGTAAATAATTCGATTACTGATGTCCATGTAAACATAGTCAATGACTCTTATTTGAGTCGCCACCTACTGGCGTAACAAAGAGTCACTAAAAAATCCCCACCACAAATGCACACAGACTAACTGTCTGTATTACGGACAAAAGGTCAGATTTAGAACTGATTAAAACAACAAGATTAAAGCCGTTAAAATGTATGTACTTGTGTATTATCTTCAATGTAACTGCACATATCTAAGGATCCTTTGTATTTATCTCCAAGCTGCAAACAAAAAACATCCCCCATTATCCATAACTCTTCATTAGGTTTTCTCTAAACAAAATATACAGACATGTGCCTAAACCAAGCATCAGCTCAGTTGCTATGTTTATCATAAGGTTTTTGTGTTGTGTGCTTGTTTGCATTCCTCTCTCCTAATCTTTCTCAAGCATTTAAAGTGGATCCATCCCATCCGTGAAAGCAGCTTGCCACACACAAACACACGCATATGACTTAATATGACGTCTTGCTTTTAGATGTGGTACGTTAGGACTAATTCCATCTGTGCGCAGAATGATTTATGGTGGCCTGTTTGGAGCAGTACAATCTGACTTGAGTGAGCTTGCCGAATTATTTCGCACATTGTATGGGGTGTTTTTTGGGAACCAAGTGGACTGCCAACCTTTAGGTCCCTGGAGTCTGTTATGCCATTATGTCATTCAGCACTAAAAGTCCATGAGTGCCTGTATGTGACAGGGTTTTCAAGAGGCGTATGAAGGATTTTGTTTCTGTATGTTACCTAAGACATTAAAGCTCCTCAATGATTTCACCGATGATCTGCATTTCCAGTAAGTGTAGATCTTTACGCTGTGCCGGCCAAAGAAAGCCGTGTGATGAAATCTATTTACACAGGAGGTCACAAGACCGCTAAAGGTCATCTAGAAGTCTAATCTCCATTTATTTCTGCAGGACAAACAATCCAAAAACATTGTAATTCATAATGTACATTTTAGATTAAAACAAAGCTGCAGGATTTATTTCTGTTAGTTTATTTCCAGTCTTTCTGCAAATTATAAATTATTATAAACCATGATGGCTGGAATCACTTTTGTTTTTTTGTTTTTTTGCTAAAAAGGATTGATGTTTCCATGCTTCCCTGCTGTTTTACCACAGCACAATATCTCTCACAACACTGTGGCTTTAAGGTCAGTCATTAGGAAAAGAACTGAAGGATTACAAAGTGCTGAGAGCTTTCTGGACTCGCTTAGGCATTCTGCTGTTCCATGGATGTTCTGTACCTGCAGCTCCAGCCAAAATGAGAAAAACATAGGTTGGATCAAGAATAAAGGGAGAAATACAGCAAAAAAAACACACAAAAAAACAGTTCCTTTAGCTTATATTCCACTGTTTTATAAAAAGGCAAAGAGAAACACAGAAATATAGATTCATCAATACACTGCCTTTCATTGACCTAAAAAGATTAAATTTTTTGTATTCAGTTCACTGGGCGTCTTTCTGAGTTGAAACTAGACTCATATGTGATTCATATGCCCAACAGGCAATTTTGTACGAAATACACTATGCATTGAGCAGATGATATTAATTCAGCCTCTCCCACCACTTTCTGTCACAACAACATCAGTGCTTTCAGCTAGTCTCCTTGTTTTTTTGTTCCTGGTATTTGTCATGCAGTTTCTATGTGATCATCAAAGCCATAACTGATTCCTATTGAGTTTGATTTATATCCTGGAGATGTGTACAAAATAGATTTGTAATGTTCAGACTTTGTACCCTTACTGCACTTTAATACTTGTGGTTAATGTTTTTTAATAACTTTGTATGTAATCTGCATTTTTCCCGCCATTCGTTTCATAATAGCCCATTACAGTTTATAAACATTTAATGTAATTTAGGCTACTTTCTCACTGGAAAGTAAATGATCCCAATATACCTTCATGATCTTCATGGTTATAACCAGTCATACTCAGAAGTGTGTATGCTAACTAAAAATTACAAGAGATAAAACTGCACTAATACACAAGATTCATAATTAAAATGCTAGCTACAGGCCTCGAATTTGATTGGCCAAGAGGCCTTCCAAGCAGATTCTGAACCAGCTCTGACTTTGACACTGGTGTTTGTATCAACTCCCTTTTCGTTTGAGAGAGTGAACGAGGGGCTCATATGCATGGTGCTAAGATGAAAGTAACATGAAATTTTGTGTATTTGAGTGTAAGGAAATGGTTATTGCGGGTTAAACGTAAAAAAAAAACACATTATTTTCCACATACTGGACATGAGTTGTTCTACTCGTGTGCCGCCTTTTTGAAACGTCGATTTTTACAAATCTCATCGTTCTAAAAAAGCGAGGTGTACTGTGATTGGCCAATTATCCAGTGCGTTGTGATTGGAGAAAGAAACGAAACGAAATACCTCAAGCGCAGTGGAGAATGTTACTGCACCCTCGTCCTCCGAAGTGAGACATGTTGATGCCCGTGTCATGCCGGGCGATAGACAAAAAAACATTTAAAACCAATTACAAAGATGAGGCATTTGTTGCATCCATGGCGGACATAATACTGATTTATGACTTATTATACTGCGTTTTACGCGTTGCGTTGACATGAGCCGCGTAAACATCAAACTCTGTCGCATTTGTGTCAGAGAAATGCCAAACGAGCCAGAGTGTGCTGATTATCCGCAAAAACTGTAAAGTACAAGCTGATTTGTAGCGTGTCTTCTTTTGGTGCAAAGATCCAAGAAACAAAGTAGATTTCGGCTTTCACCAATGAAAAAACAGTGGCCTAGCGTAGGGGAAGCCGGCTTAGTGCGCTGAGGCCGGTGCTAGAGTGAGATGAGGCGCAGCCGGCGGGATGCGACGAGGCGCTGCCGGCACCGACATGTGACGCCCCCGGGTTGGGATTTCGCTTCGTCCACGGTTGACAGTTTTATGGTTTATTCGCCCTCAGTTCTCGCGCCCAGCCCGACTCCGCTCTAGGCATGGACGAAGCGGAACGTTCCTCTTGTTGGACGACCAATACAGTGTAGTTTCGTGACGTTCCAACGAAGCCACCCACAGCGTACTTTCCCGGCCATAGGCTGACCGAGATCAAAGATACTCCAAGTGAGAATAAAAAGTATAACGGCCTTCTTTCTTTGCGTGACCATTTGGGCGGCGTTATGCAAATCTTAAAACCACATAGTGATGTAGACATGTGGGGGCATGTTAGAACGGGCCGTTTTAGGTAGGCGTGGCCTGATACCTAACTTTTATTACGAATAGATCTCTTTGGATTTGAGACTTTAGGTCTTTGCAACTTTACAGATCTTCTTTATGCACCAAGAGCTTGTAACACTCCAAAGAGAAAGGAAAAATTGAAATCGCATCATATGACCCCCGTCCCACCTTTAGACGTTGTCCGTTTTTCTGGTCTGTTCATTATTAGTGATGGGGCTTCTGCGTCCATTGTTATGTACACAAAGTATGCGGGTCGAACAAAGTGAACCTTGACTCAATGCTGGTTAGTGAGTCCTTTAGACACAGAACGTCACTAGCGAGTGTTGGTTGTTGTCGCGTAGGTCGATTCTGCATTGACTTATTTGTGAATACGACCCGGCTGATGCAGAAAATGAGCAGGAAGATACTATCAATATTGTGTCTAAAATGTAAGTTTGTTTGTTGAACGTTCCTATAAAAGTAACATCACACTCATTGGTCTGAATGTCAACACTCTTAATCGTGTTATATTGAGTGTGCACACAGAGACCGCATATTCTACATCTGGGGTTTCTGTTGGGTGCTGTGAAACTTGTCCAGACCAGCCTCCTCACTGATGTGGAAAATTGAGCTCACTTTATCATTTACTGGCAGAACATTCATGACTCCATTAGAGGAGCATGTCAGAAGTTCATGTTCATCAGCGTCCAAGATGAGGAAAGTGCATGGTTCAATCTAATGTTTCATGCAAGCTTTTTAGAGGAATTGCTAGCCTAAAGTGAAGTGAAGGTCAAGGATATAGAATTCAACCTTCACTTTATCCCTTTGTGTACAATGCACACACCTTAAAAGTGATGTGTGCAACCCCAGACAGGTGTTCAGTTGTTCTGTTGGCTTCCATTACAATTGCCTGTTAAAAACCACAGAGGAAGCCCTTGTATTATAGACACATAAAGAGCAGAGACGCCCTGCAATAAATCAACTCCGCTGCCGGGTCTCCCAAACTTTGCTTCAGGCTCCACTTTGCAAGTTTTACACTTTTTGAAGTTTATTCTGTTGTATAAAATCTTGCTGTGCTGTCAGTTTTTTGCCAGGCTTATTATATTGTCAGCTTTGACTACAGTAGATTCATATCAGCTTGTTTTGATTATTTAAAACTAGGATTAAATATTTTATTTCGGATTGAATACAAGTTGAACTGGTTCAACACAACGTATTTGTCAGCATTTGCAGCTTAATGTTGATTACCATAAAAAGACTTATCTCTTCTTTAATTAAAAAAAAAATTAGGTTATGGTGAGAAACTTACAATGGAAGTAAATTACAATTTTTGGATCATTTACAAACATGCTTACAATTTTATAAAGACACATTTATTCTTATATTAAAACTGTGTTTTATTTTATCTAAATTTGAAAGCTGTTTAAATCATAATTTTTCACATTTGTTTTAGGGTTTTACAGTTTGCAGTGCATTGTAGCTGGTTGATCAACTTGAAACTTTGCACAGAAAAGGTTAGAAAGGTTTTTTTTCACTCAAATCATATTTACACAAGAATATGGGCAATTATGAGTGTGGAATTTTTTTTACAAATTACAAATCTTTTTTGTAATTAACAGCATCATATCACAAATGCTGTCACTGAACCTGGAATTGTCCTTTATTCTGACAAAAAAACTTCTATTCCTCAGCAGTGGAGGAATAAGTTGAGTTTGACAGCTTTCAGCGTCCTCTTCGCTCAACACCCTGGAAAAATCTGTGACACCTTCACTGCAGATTGGCTTAGGAAGTCTTAAAATGGGATTGTACCTGTAAGGTCAGTGGTTTACAATCTGCCCAGGTTGTGCCAGTCCCCCTGAGGCGATTGTTGTGGGTCATTTAGGAAGTATTACATAATAACAGCTGCTTCACATTTGGTCCTCACTGACAGTTAACGGTTTCAGAACTGGACTGGCTCCGTGACTCCGGATCTTCATCGTAAATACAGACACTGCATTGGCAGCAATATAATATCTAAACTCCTGGAGATGATGTATTTATCTTCATCATTTCTCATATATGTGTAGAAGGATGAGCTGGATTTTGTCTTTAAAGATGTTGGCGCTCCTATAGTCTCCAGCATGCAAACTTTTGGCTCTGGGAATTCGATGTTGGGGATGTGCCGGGGAAGGAGGATGTATTAGCCTGTGCTTGGCAGAATATTAGGGAGACAAGGCTCTCTCCTGGGATACTGGATTTTGTGCTCAATCGGACAAAAGATAGAGGTTGAACAAGAGGACACGCAGCTGCAGCCCAGTCTCTGCATCATCTCATCTCAGTCTCTGAGTCCTCATGCTATTAATTAAAAAGCAGCAGGACTGATCTTAGAGTCTGAGCGCTGTTTACAGCTGCGCCTGCTCTTGAGCTGAAGTTTGATACACAAGAGGATAACAGAAAGTCAGTGCAGGACATTTATTGCACGTCTTTGCATCATATAACTTTAACATTGCACAACAGAAACTGGATTTCTTATATGTGGCCCATTTGTGCTGCTGTGAGTCTGCTGTTAATGACATATGGGGCGTTTAAAAATCCAACACCTCATGCACCACAGGGCCAGATTGCTGTTAAAACACTAAATCATGGGACTGATTTCAGATCAAAGTTTCACACACCAGAGCTGTAGAATTAAAATATAACGCTGTGAAGAATTAAGTTTGAGAGCAAACAGCCAGTTTCCATTATTTGCTGAAAATCTTCCCATCTGTGAAGCTCTCAAGTGAAATATGACACGCAAGCATCAAGTTTGATGTCACGAAAGAACAAATAACATTTTTTATTTGCTTTTGTGATTCTGATTGATGTGGTCTCTATGCCATTGTAAGAGCTAGATTTTGCAAATTATCGTAGTGTTTCATGAAAATAAAACAACAACAACAACAACAGAAAACAGGTCAGACAGACATGAGGGTGATTAAATAATGACTGAATTTTCATGTGCAGATGAGCTATAGCTATTTGAACCTGGAATGAAACCTAAACTTAAAGAATAGTTCATTCAAAAATGAATATTTGATGAAAATGCACTCATCCTCAGGCCATCCCAGATGTGGATGAGTTTGTTTCTTCACCTGAAAAGATTTGGGTAAATTTAGCATTGCATCTTCCTCTAGTGAAAAAAGTCCCTCCCATGTTATCCTCTCACATCAAATCCACAGACATATTTGTTAAGAATTGTTTTGACTGTTTTGGCTTGTAAACAGCTCTTGATCTGTGATTTGTCTCCTGTTTCAGACTAAACAACCTTTTTATTGGAGAAAGAAATATTACGGATAGGGGACTCATTTGAAGTTAAAAACATCTTGATGGATTTTCACAACTTTTCACTTCACAAGACATTAATTGATGGAATAGAGTCGTGTGGATTACTTGTGTATTATTGTGATGTTTTTATCAGCTGTTTGAAGTCTCATTCTGATGGCACCCATTCACTGCAGAGGATCCATTGGTGAGCAAGTGATGCAATGCTACATTTCTCCAAATCTATTCGAAATAAAAAAACAAACTCATACATCTTGGATGACCTGAGGGTGAGTACATTTTCAGCAAATCTATTACAAATGACACCTACTTGGTGATTTAGAATAAGCCAAATGATTTACTGCTCAAAGCACATTTTAGTCCACATAACAAAACATTTTTGCAGTGTAGAAAAGAGCTTACTCACTTCAGCTGTGAACTATGGGAAGGCCCTAGAGAGCTTTATTCCCATAGTCTCTGTATGCAAGTGTAACTGTCTTGTAACAGGCCCATTCTCTCTGTACTTTATGTTCTGAATAGAGCATAGAGCTGGTGTCAAATGCGGGTGCTCTGAGCAGATTAATGTGAGGATGGGATGTTGGTTTTGTTGCTGGTACAAACTCGCTGTCACAATCCATTCTTTTATAGCGCCGTCGCTCTGTTTTTATAAGCTTCTCTCAGATAAATTCCTGCTGTCATGGACAGGGATGATGTTTTCCCCTGATGTTTTCTTTGGCCAGACACTAAATGTTTGAGATCGTGCACGAATCTTCTGCTACACTGACATGCATTAACAGTGCTGTTGTGATGAGCCTGGTCTTGCTGGTGATAATGCCCCAGAGGAGAGATGCTCGCTGTACAGGACTGAAAAAGAAGTTGATAAAAAACCATGTCAGGGCAGGGCTCTTCGAAATATATCGAAAATACCAAAAGCGAGATTAGTAAAGCAGATTAAAACAAAATCTGGAAGAGGCAGTGTGTACTCCGAGAATATTATTTATGAGCTGTTTTTTATCACCAGTAGTGTGAGGTGGCTTTGACCCAGTCTTATGGCTGTTATTTATGAATAGATGGAGTAGAAAGGTTGTATGTTGATTTACAGCTCAGTCTCCTGCACAGTTATCCCAGCACTCTCCATACAGTCTGTCCTTCTTCAAGTAAAGGAGATAGACTCCAGTAATAAAAGCTGCCTGCCAAAACCTCAGTGAATTCCTGATGAAGGAAAGAATGCAGCAGGAAAAGAAGCCACATTTTCTTCCCTTCATTCGACTCACTGTTTTTTTTTTTCCCTCTCTAAAAAAATGTAAAATTGTCCTTTCCATTCTCCACAATTGTCTCTTTTTTTTCCTGTTTCACAATTTTGGCAGGCATTGGTGCTCCAAATGCTTCAGGCTAGAAGAAAACATTGTAGCAGAGCTGAGTAGTTTTGCATCCTTTTGAATGAATGTTTAAAATTTCTATAATGATGTACAGTGGGTACGGAAAGTATTCAGACCCCCTTAAATTTTTCACTCTTTGTTATATTGCAGCCATTTGCTAAAATCATTTAAGTTAATTTTTTTTCCTCATTAATGTACACACAGCACCCCTTATTGACAGAAAAACACAGAATTGTTGACATTTTTGCAGATTTATTAAAAAAGAAAAACTGAAATATCACATGGTCCTAAGTATTCAGGCCCTTTGCTGTGACACTCATATATTTAACTCAGGTGGTCCATTTCTTCTGATCATCCTTGAGATGGTTATACACCTTCATTTGAGTCCAGCTGTGTTTGATTATACTGATTGGACTTGATTAGGAAAGCCACACACCTGTCTATATAAGACCTTACAGCTCACAGTGCATGTCAGAGCAAATGAGAATCATGAGGTCAAAGGAACTGCCTGAAGAGCTCAGAGACAGAATTGTGGCAAGGCACAGATCTGGCCAAGGTTACAAAAAAATTTCTGCTGCACTTAAGGTTCCTAAGAGCACAGTGGCCTCCATAATCATTAAACGGAAGACGTTTGGGACGACCAGAACCATTCCTAAGAGCTGGCCGTCTGGCCAAACTGAGCTATCGGGGGAGAAGAGCCTTTGGTGAGAGAGGTAAAGAAGAACCCGAATATCACTGTGGCTGAGCTCTAGAGATGCAGTTGGGAGATGGGAGAAAGTTGTAGAAAGTCAACCATCACTGCAGCCCTCCACCAGTCGGGGCTTTATGGCAGAGTGGCCCGACGGAAGCCTCTCCTCAGTGCAAGACACATGAAAGCCCGCATGGAGTTTGCTAAAAAACACCTGAAGGACTCCAAGATGGTGAGAAATAAGATTCTCTGGTCTGATGAGGGACCAAGATAGAACTGTTTGGCCTTATTCTAAGCGGTATGTGTGGAGGAAAAACCAGCCATCTGCTCATCACCTGTCTAATACAGTCCAAACAGTGAAGCATGGTGGTGGCAGCATCATGCTTTGGGGGTGTTTTTCAGCTGCAGGGACCGGACGACTGGTTGCAACGAGGGAAAGATGAATGCGGCCAAGCACAGGGATATCCTGGACGAAAACCTTCTCCAGAGTGCTCAGGACCTCAGACTGGGCCGAAGGTTTACCTTCCAACAAGACAATGACCCTAAGCACACAGCAAAAATAACAAAGGAGTGGCTTCACAACAACACTGTGACTGTTCTTGAATGACCCAGCCAGAACCCTGACTTAAACCCAATTGAGCATCACTGGAGAGACCTAAAAATGGCTGTCCACCAACGTTTACCATCCAACCTGACAGAACTGGAGAGGATCTGCAAGGAGGAATGGCAGAGGATCCCCAAATCCAGGTGTGAAAAACTTGTTGCATCTTTCCCAAAAAGACTCATGGCTGTATTAGATCAAAAGGGTGCTTCTACTAAATACTGAGCAAAGGGTCTGAATACTTAGGACCATGTGATATTTCAGTTTTTCTTTTTTAATAAATCTGCAAAAATGTCAACAATTCTGTGTTTTTCTGTCAATATGGGGTGCTGTGTGTACATTAATGAGGAAAAAAAATTAACTTAAATGATTTTAGCAAATGGCTGCAATATAACAAAGAGTGAAAAATTTAAGGGGGTCTGAATACTTTCCGTACCCACTGTATGTTATAAAAAATAACGATGGTGCTCTACAACACCTATTCGAGCTATAGGGAAAGTACAAGGGAAAGCAGTTTTGTTTGTTTTCTTGTAAAGTGTCAAAGGGGAAATGTCTCATTATGCAGTATCAGAGACAAAACGCAGGCTGCAGTTTGTTTGGCTTGTGAAGTACGTCTGGTAATTAGTTTGAGCTGTGGTGAAGGAAAACTGCGGTCGTGCAGACAACTGCAATGCACTGGGAGGCTCAAACGTGTCTCTGCGGTGGATTAGAAATCGCATTTGAAACCTAGGAGATGAAAAGGTCTTTGTTCTGTTTGTTACTTTGTTGTCTTGCATCTGCATGAGCTTATGCTGTGTATATAGATATATATACGTTCTGACAGCTTAGAAAGTAAATCTGTGGTTTATAAAGGAATATTTTAGAAAATTGAAATTGTGGCCTCACACTCTGTTTTATATTTCAGGCAGGCCGCTATAATCATGAGCAGCGGTTTATATTGCAGTTTTCTTTTATGCACTAGGATGTGGTGTTAGTCATTCTAGAACAATCCAGTTGCGGAGACAGATCCACATGAGTCTGCTGCCTCAGGAGGCTTTCAGCTTGCTCCTCCGGTCACTCCCAGTTGTCATGGTTGGCGTGTAAATTACTATTGTCATTCTTATCAAATCCCAACACAACCCTGTTTGCTATTCAGCTTAGTTGTCTCCTTAAAGGGAAAGAGAATTCAGCATATACTTAAAGGGATAGTTCACCCAAAAATGAAACTTTGGTCATTATTTGCTGACCTTCATGTTGTTCAAATCTGTATAACATGGAAGCTTGTTTCTATCATGGGATAAAAAAGGTAACTGACTTTTTATACAGTATGTTGCAATTCTGGCTTTTTTCTCACAGTTCTGAGAAAATTGCAATTGTGCGATACACACATATAATTGAGTTTATGTCTTGCAATTTGGAATTTATAACTCATATTTCATGGTATAAAATCGTAAATGCGAGGTAGGATTGTGAGATGTAAATTTGCAATTACTGTTTTTAGTGGCGGAAAAAGAATTGAGATGTTAACTCAGAATTCAGAAAAACAAGTAAGAATTATGAGATGTTAAATGCAGAATTTCAAGAAAAAGGTAAAAATTTGGAGATAAACTCAGGATTCTTAAAAAAGGTCTGAATTGTCAGATGTAAAATAGCAATTGTGAGTTTATAACTTGCAACAATAAGATATAAGCTTGCAATTCTAAGAAAAAGGTCTGAGATAAAAAGAAAAAACAATTGCTTTTTAAAAGTTTGTGGCAGAAACTAGCTTCCATATGCTGTTATAATGTGGAATAAATATTTTTTTTTAAATTTGGCATTAAGTAATTCATAGTAACCAACATGCCAAAAAAAATCACCAAATCCATACAACTTGTGCTGTATGATTTCTGAAGCCACATGATGTAAGGAACAGACTTCATTTAAATATTTTTAAATTTATTATTTAAATATTTTTTTCTCAATCTTAAAAAAAGTTAAATACTTGTTAAATAAAAATAATTGCAATGAATAAAAACAGCACAAAAGTTCAGAACAACATGAGTAAATAATGACCAAATATTTATTTTTGGGTGAACTCTTATAAAACATCAGTGATCCTGGCAGCCAGTGTTTGATAATCACCTGTGCTCACAGAGCAAATACACATGTGAGAGCCAAAGAAGCAGTGCTAAGCGCTTCACAGTAAATATTTGGGATTGTTTATAGAGAGCCTCTGAGCTGATTTTTCTGTTTTTTAACTTGTGTTTTTTCTGCGGTCGTTTGTCTGTCATAACTGAACACAGGTTTAGACAGCTTGATTTCTGCTCTCTTCCCCCACATGGCAACAATAGCTCAGTGTTAAAGCAGTAAGGCCAACTGATTGCTTTTCAGTGTGTTATCAGTTCAAGGTATGTGGTCAGGAAAGCAGAAGTCTCTGTATGTGAGAAGTTTACTAAAGACTTTTAATTTGGTTTAATGTTTAACACATTAAGATGATATTTAATGCAGGCATTTTATTCCACGTGGGAGTGTCATTTCATACATTTCTTTTAGTTCAGTTCTGTGCGACTGAATTATGTCTTCTTTAGATGTTGCTCTGAGCGTCTGAGTGAACTGAAACTGGCTTAGAGAACAACAGACTGAGATTCATTTATATTCTTTCTTTCTCTGTTTTCCTTTCTCCCATAATCCTCCCTTCCTCTCCTTCTCATAGTCTGAACTATAAATGAAACCAAAGCTCCAAAGTGGAGGACTATTATCCCAAATATGTGTGTTAATCTGCCATGATTATGGCAGAATTTTCTATTTGCTCAGCTGTTTGGGAAGCCCATTCTCCAATAAGCTCACTGTGCTGACATAAAACCTCTCAGTGTTTCAGTGCAATATTTATGGCATATATAAATGTTCTTGTTCGGAATGACTTGAAAAACAGCACGCAATCATGCAGGGCTGACGTGGAGCACTATAAAGTGGCCATTACTATGGGAGTCCTTTCACGAGGTCAGGCGTCCAGATGAGTGTTGGAGTGTGTCTGTGGTAACATCTGCAAGGCAGTCACTTCAGACTCTCTTCAGCTGTCTCTGTCTGCCAGTCCTGACATGATGACTATTCACACTCAGAACACTGCTGGGAATGACTAAATCATTTACTCAACTCCTCTCAGACGTGGATCAAGCTTAATATTTAGCAGAAATCGCTTTTATGCCATCATCAATAATCATGTGTCTGTTTGTTTTCAGGTATGCATGATAGTGTACAAAACAGTTGTCTATACTTTACTGGAAATTACATTTGAGATGTTTAGTGGATGGACAGCTTGTCAGTGAATGAACATGAAAATCAGAAATGATCATTTACTTACCCTTATATCATTTCAAACCTGTATGCATAAAAAAGAGAGAGAGAGAAATGAGTGGCCAAAACAATGAGACATTTTTCAAAGTGTATTTTGACTTGAATTAAAGTGTACAAGTCACATGTACCCCTTTTATAATAATTTAACGGTGCTTTTTTAAAATCATTTTTGAAGCTTATAAATGGCCGCCCACTTTGGTTTTGATGGAAAAGTGCAGATTGTACAGTCTGCCTAACTTTTATCAATAGAATGAAAGTCAATGGGGTCCAAAAAAAAGAGAGAAGTGAGTGGCCAAAACAATGAGATATTTTTCAAAGTATGCTTTGACTTGGAATATACACGTCATCTGAACCATATTATAATACTTTAAAGGTGCTTTTTTTAAAATCATTTTTGAAGCTTATAAATGGCCACCCAATTTTTTTTTGTGTGGAAAAGAGCAGATTGTACATTTCTTAATACTGGATGGAATGACATAGAGGAGAGTAAATGATGACAAAATGTTCATTTTCGAGTGAACTATTGCTTTAAGTGGGTGGGTGAAATGTGTTTTTTTGTTCCACGGCTACTGTAATGGGAAAAAGAAACATTTATGTAAGACTGCAAGAAGTAAGACATTTCTGCTGCAGACAGTAGGTTGGTTCAGCAACATGTCTCTTATTCTTGGCTTCATATCTCACCATGAGAACAATCATTTTCCAGTATGGTAATAATGCCTTCATTTCCACCATGTCAGCACAGTGGATGTCACAGTGTTTCTCTTTCCTTGTTTTTGTTCCTAAATGGACAAATTAATCAAATTATGAAACGTCAGTCTCAGTTTTCTACATTTAGTTAGTACTCTGGATCTCATTTTAGCACACGGCCTATAATAGTAATTATCTTAAATTACTTTTCTAATGACCAAAAATTAATTCCAGTTATTGGTATGACTGAGCTCTTAAACATGATAGCGGCTTATCATTACAAAATTGTTCAAGGATTAGGAAAAGTCCTTATTAATAATGTTTTATTTCAGCAAAACAGAGCAACCCGGTGCTTGGAGCCAGTTACATGCTCCTTATAAATGTTATTGCGATAAGAATATTTTGTTCTGCATTCCTCGACTTGTTTTTGCAAATGATGTGTTTTCGTGTCAGTTTTCCGCTCACTCCTCCAAGCTGCCAAGTTGGGAATGAGCTCATACTGTGGGGAAGCAGAGCTGCATTTATACCCCTCTGGAGCTCCTGGGGAGAACAAGCCTGCGAGATGAGGAGGGGGAGTACAGAATGAGAGAGCGAGATAGAGTTTGTCAGAAGAGGTTAGAGAAGACGAAAGAAGACACTGTGTAGCACAGTAGTGGTCAGAGTCAAGGTGGACAGGACAGCTGTGCTGTGGGCGAGGAGAAGTCAGACCCATTGAAGGGGGACAGGGAACAGTAAGACACAAAGGACAGTCGAGGACCTCATCTGGTGTTTGACACATTGATGAGGTCCAATTAAAAAAGACATGATGGAAGAGCAAAAAACAGGGTTTCCGCGGGTCCTTAAAAAGTCTTACATTTAGTTGTATCAATTTTAAGGCCATAAAAAGTCTTAAATGGTACAACAATGTTTTAATTATGATTTCAAGAGGTATTAAATTTGGGGACTGAAAGACAAGAATTGCGATATAGCTTAAAGGGATAGTTCACCCAAAAATGAAAATTCTGTCATTAATCACTCACCCTCATGTCGTTCCAAACCCGCAAGCGCTTCGTTCATCTTCAGAACACAAATTAAGAAATTTCTGATGCAATCCGAGAGCTCTCTGACCCTGCAAGACAGCAACACAACTGTAATGTTCCCAGGTCCAGAAGCGTAGCAAGGACATCTGTAAAATAGTCCATGTGACATCAGGGGTTCAACTGCAATTTTACGAAGCTATGAGAATACTCTGATACTCTGAAGATACTCTGTCCACAATGGCGGCGCGTTGCAGGAGACTAGATGAGGAGGAGAATAGTTGTTGAATAAAGTCATTA
Source organism: Sinocyclocheilus anophthalmus (assembly GCA_018155175.1). Taxonomy (NCBI): domain Eukaryota; kingdom Metazoa; phylum Chordata; class Actinopteri; order Cypriniformes; family Cyprinidae; genus Sinocyclocheilus; species Sinocyclocheilus anophthalmus. The sequence goes on along the minus strand of JADLZN010010063.1, from coordinate 59,993 downwards.
TTTTAGTTTTCTTTGTGCACCAAAAAAATTATCTCGTAGCTTCTTATTTCTACTGTAAAAAAAGTTGTAAATAAAGATGATCAGAGTATGTTTTCTTGTTTAATTACTTTCAGTTTCTTTATAATTATTTGTAAAACTTACTATCAATTTCTAAGCAATTTTCCAACACTTCCAACATTTTTAGTGTATATGTTTTCGGATTTTTGCCATTTTATAATTATCATGCATGTAGTTTTATCATCTCATTGTAAGTGAGAAACTTTGTTGCTTGTTTGTAAAAAATATATTTTTAAATTCATTTTAAAATAAGGTCTTGCTGAAGAAATAGTCCATGCACACATTATGTGTCATCTTTCCCCATATTGGTGTCTGATTGGCAGTATGCTGTGAAAGTGAGTCAAGTACAATGACTATTGTTATGAAAAGCTTTTTCCGCTGTTGTGAGTCCAAATCACTGGGTCGAACCAAAAGTCAATTAATGGATTAAAGAGAACAGAGGGAGTCTCTGATCTTGTTAACAATACTTATTTGCTTGGATGGCTACTGTACACTGAGCCTCAGTTTAATGGGAATTAAGGGTTAGGAGAAAATGGGACTTCTGTTCTACACCCTATAAAAGATTGGAAGCTGTGCAGTAGTCTAAACGACACCTATGTATGTAAGACAGAGTTCATATACATACATTCACAGTGCATTTAATAGCAGTGCCACTGAATAGGTCTTGGTCTTTATTCCTGTGCAGTGAAGAAAGCATGGCCCCTTAAAAAGGACTGTTATTGAATACTCTTCAAACTATTGTGGCTTCTCAGCTTACAGTTCAAGACAAAAAGTCTGCTATCGTCTGCTATCGTCTGTCCCCCATACACATTATCTGTGAATCTCTTTGAATTGAGATGGGAATCATAAAGAACTGAATGATTCTGGTTCCAACTGCGATTGCTTAACAGTTTTGGGATTTTTTTCAGCAGTAAATTTCAGGAAAAGAAAAGAACAAAAATATGTGGTATATTTTCATTAATTCCTTTATTTTTGTCTTTATCTTTAAATACACATTGGTGTATTAACAGCGTGTCAATAATTACACTAATTGGGTCTCATTGGCCATAAATCATACATCAGTTCTTGGTTCATGGAGTCGGGCATTATTTAATTGACGAGTGTTTGTGATTCGCTAAAAAGTGTCTTTTACTCAGAAACCAGACTTTGCTGGTCATGGAGTGTTTTATTGACTAATAAAAGCAGCTCATAAAAGTTTTTCTAAATTCCCTGAAAGCCCTGTATGTTTTTGTCTAAAAAGAACCATTAATAAGCATCATTAGCTCAGAAATCAGCTTCAGGTGTGTGCGATATATATAGTCTATGATAATATCATAGTTGTTGTTGTGCGATTTGACATTATTAAGTGCAAAAACCAAACAAAAGCACACCCAGAGCAGAGAGTGCACGCATACACTACATCAGGGCTGCCCAAACTCGGTCCTGGAGGTGCCGGTGTCCTGCAGAGTTTAGCTCCAACTCCCTCACACACCGGCCTAGAGTATTTCTATATGTCCTAGTAATAGCGTGATTGCTGTTCAGGTGTGTTTATTGGGGTTGGAGCTAAACGCTTCTATTACACCGGGCGCCTCCAGACCTATTGGTGCACCCTGCACTATCGGTGAGTAGGTTAGACCAGTGGTTCCCAACCCTGGTCCTGGAGACACCCGAACACTGCATGTTTTGCATGTCTCCTTAATCAAACACACCTGATTCAGGTCATCAGCTCATTAGTAGAGACTCCAAGACCTGAATTTGGTGTGTCAGAGAAAGGAGACATGAAAAATATATGGTGTTGGGGTGCCTCCAGGACCAGGTTTGGGAACCACTGGATTAGACTACTTGCACAATCCATTTAGAGTTCTTTAGAAAGGGGGCAAATCCCACAGCTTCATAAGATGGTTTCATATTCATGTCATCTGATATAGTTAATATTACATGAAGAGTGAAGTTTTAAATATCATCATTTGCAAATGTGATATTGATTTGATGAACAGTTCAGTAAACAAGAAGTTAATATTATGTGACATATTTTAGACACAAGTTCCTGATTTGCCGCTACCTACTAAAGTATATTTTCCATTTTCCCCCCAAATCATTTCAAATATCAGTATTCAAATTTTATGTTTAATATATCAAAACATTATTTGTGTATTTGTAACTGCGGGTTAAATGCATTCATCTACTGCGTAACCAGTCTGTGTAAATGCATCTAAATACCACTTCAGATGCAGATTCTGTGCCATTGATTGGTAACAGCCCTATAGTGTCTTACTATTTGAATTTGATTAAATTTAAGAATTTGACACAAAAGATGATGCATACTTTTAATAAGGTTAGAAAAATGGCCTTGTAAAGGTAAAAAAACAAAAACAATAAAAGGTAAAAAACAACTTTAACTTATTGGAAAAGATTAATTTCTATCACTGCTGTAAACTGACCACCTCACAGAATATGACGAATATTAAAAGCTTTGTGGAAGTCAGCTGTCCACGGCAGTCCTAAACCTGTCAAAATAACATGCGCAGCAGCAAAATATCGTCTAATTATCGACAAAATTCCAGAAAATGTCGAGATATCATTTTGTTATTATCGCACACCCCTAGTGGTCACATGCTGTATGTTTTGATTTCTTTAAAAGAATTAAGAGTCATTTGCTTGAAAATCAGACTTCACTGGTCGTGTTGTGCATATCATTCTGATCAGTAATACAGGAGACACTTTTGGACTATTTTGATGCAGCCTTGGATCTGCTGGAACCAAACTGTCATGCATATCATTCAGTTACTGTATTTTTTAATATAACTGGTTCTTGGTTCCCAACCCTACTTAACGTATGTAGCTAGAAAAGTGTTGTTTTTAGTCAGCTTCACTTTAATTTGTGCTTGGTGACTTGAGCGTTTTAACAGAAGTTTTAAGGTATGTCAGTCCACACCGGTACCAACTCAAAAATGCTACAATATCCTGATTTAAAATATGCACTTCGATGGCTTTGAACTGAAGCATTATATCATAACAGTTGTGTACATGTCTGTAAAGGAAGCCCAATGTCCTCTTCATTGACTTGTTTTGGATCCTTCAGTGGAAGAATTTCCCCTTTTCCATTAACTTGGAGCATCAAAGTCTCTCCTGCAAATTATCCAGTGCTGCTGTAGAAAAGGCTTTTCTGTTTGTCTAAAAAAAACCTCTAAAGTAGAGAAGATAAGAATCAGTTGTTCTGAAAATAGACGGCCTACTGAATAGAGAAAAGGCCACAGAGGCATAGGGCTGGAGCTGGAGGTGATAAAATATCAGCTTTGGAGGAATGGACACACTTTTAAAGGCCCCTCCCCTTGGCCCCACCTCCCTTCACAAGGCATGAAGCCAGGACAGGTCAAGAACAAGAGTCCCACTGTAAAGAGATCTTGGGATTGTCCAAAGTAGCAGATTCCTGTCGAGTGAATGAGCTTTAGGCTGCATTTCCAATGTCCTAACCCCTTATCGCTAACCGTGAAAGAGCATAGCAAATATCAGTGGCTTGTCCGCTAGAATGATATCCACTTCAGTCTCTGGTGGCTTGTGATGTTAAATAAGATATATGTCTGGAAGTGTCTGAAAGAAAACCTGGAGAAAAGGAGCAGGAAACAGACAATGTGAACCGCGTGTCAGTGCCAGCACACGTCAACAGAATCTCGCTCACCCACCGTGACACTCAATGTAGTACATGATACCATCACTGAACAGTGTTTTGCTACAGTATTAGACATTTACAGACTTCCAGAACCCCTTCCAGACTTCAAACATTCCTTATCCTGGTGCAAAACCGCAGGTTGAGTGAACAGCCCTGGGGTATTGTGGAAAAATTCTCTTGTATTGTAAATGAAGCAGATATAGGAATACACTAACATGAACTGAAAGCCTCAAGATAAAAATCTCCCAATTGTGGCTTTATATCTCGCATTGTGCCTTTACTTCTTGAAATTTGACTTTGAATCTCGCCATTTTGACTCTATATCTCACATTGTAACTTTTTCTTTTTTCAAATGTTATCCCACAATTATCTTTTATACTCCGAGGCTGCAGGCTAGAATACTTTGGCACATGATTGTATGGCTTGTTTAGTTGAGCAAAAGTGATATGATTTGATACGCTTTTTGTTATGCACTTGAGCAACAAAGGCAATTGAAACTTTTTTCTTCTCTTTTTGCCTACACACGCATGCATACTATTGAAGACCTTTTAAAGCTGTGTATTTTAGGCTTAAAGGCTCCTTGTTTTGTGCAATGCATGTTAGAAATGGCAATCTTTTGACCGAGAGCTTTCCAGAGTATTTTGTGCAGGTTAGGGCAAGTGGTGTGAGTGCTTGAGGAAGATCAAGGTCAGAAGGTTATATTCAAGCTTGCACTATGGCTCAAGATGCCATCACGACTGCAACACACCCAAGTATTTCTGGAATGTGTCCTGCTATAAGACCAACCCTGCAACAATCGGTCATTTTAACCCTTTTAACCCATAACAGGTAAGATTAGTTACACCTATAGGTAGCTTCAGGGGCGATTCTAGGATTTTCGGGTACCTTTAAGGAGTCACAATAAGCAATACATGATAAAAGAGTTACCTAAACACATTACATGCGCTTGAACTTGCTTTGAGTGGCATAGTACATGTAGTGTAATTTAACTGAAGTGAGAAGGAATGTGTATCCTCAAGACATGCTTGCCATGACTCTGGCCTACGTTTGATAGACAGCTTAAAGCGTTAGTTCACCCAAAAAGAAAAATTAGCCTGTGTTTTACTCACCCTTGAAGCATCCTAGGTGTATGTGACTTTTTTTCTTTCAGACGAATCCAATCGGAGTTATATAAAAAATGGTCCTGGCTATTCCAAGCCTTTCAATGGGTGTAAGCGGGTGCTTTTTGTCAACAGTCCAGAAGACGTTAAATAAAGAGCGCACATCCATAATAAAACGTGCCTCACACGGCTCCGGGGGGTGAACAAAGTCCTCCCGTAGTGATTCGATGCGTTTTTGTAAGAAAAATATAAATTTTTCAAACGTAATAAACACTTTTCTCTCACTTCCGGTATTCTGTCATATATGGACGGCATTCCGGCGGATGATGTAGCACGTCGGCGTTGCATGATTAGTGACCAGCGCGGAGAGAGAACAAAGCAAAAACGCGGGTCAATACGGAATTAGAACGACAAAACGATGATCTTTGAAAGACAATTTGGAGGATTTCGATCTAATCCAGAGGATACTGGTTTTTCCTTTGCTAAAGTAATGAGACTTGCTTCCTTTTCGCCTGCATTTCTCAGAGGCGCCCACTCCGTACGTCCTACGCATCCGTCTGCATGTCTTCCGCGTATCACACTCAGCGGAAGTGAGAAAAAAGTGTTTATTACGTGTGAAATATGGATATTTATCTTACAAAAACGCATGGAATTGCTACAGGAGGCCTTTATTCACCCCCTGGAGCCGTGTGAGGGACGTTTTATTATAGATACACGCACTTTATTTCACTTCTTCTGAACTGTTGACAACTGAACACCCGCTTACCCCCGTTGTAAGGCTTGGAGGGGCCAGGACCATTTTTAATATAACTCCGATTGGATTCGTCTGAAAGAAGAAAGCCACATACACCTAGGATGCTTCCAGGGTGAGTAAAACACAGGCTAATTTTCATTTTGGGGTGAACTAACCCTTTAATAACACCTGAAGGAACATTTTAATGTGTGCCAAAGCATGCCCAGAATAGCGTCTTTTAGCAGACAGGTTTATCATTACATTTAAAGAATTACGACTGAGAGCAGAAGGAAGTGCAGTACTGACGAAGTATCTGTTCACACGTAGATGTTGCTTTTGGACTCACCATCTTTGCCTTTATCCCTGCGGTCGCGGCGGCGGCACTAGGACCACGCGAGGAGGCGCAGCATCGCGCCTCGGTTATTGGGTTTGCACGACACCATTCAACGGAGGGCAAGTATGCTGTCTGATGTGATGAAATAAGGGCCGTTGAAAAGAATCAGTATTTGAAGAAAGACTAGGCGTTAAAAGGATTGTGTATGTTTTTGGCGGACCTGTCACGCACTCCAGCACAAACCTTCACAGTGGAGATGGGAGTAAACCTGGAGACTGGGTTACCCTGTGAACTTCCAGGAGAAGAACCTGTGATTTGGATTTAAACGCGCCTTGGTCATTATTAACGCAGCTTGAAGTTAAGTATCATCCGAAAACGAATTTCTTTTCAACTGTATTATTTCTTCGTCACAGAGAGTGTGCGTAAAGCTGTGGCGCACTGCTGCTGTTTTTGTACGTATTATTAAACTCGTTTTAATTGCGATGCCTCCAAATAAAACTACAATTAACTTAAAGCAGTTTTGCCATTATAAAATGCTGATTTTGTGTAGATTGGAATACCTAGCTGTCTTTTGAGCAAGTGTATTGCAGTTGTTGGTTTGTACAGGCGCAATTGGAAAGTGAGGTAGGTAAACAGAGTTTGTTTTCCTTGAGTTTAACAACAACGCAAGGCGTGGATGAGGTTGGTTGGACATTCATTCAAGATGTGAAAGACAACAAAAAAGACGAGATTGGGGGTTTCAGCACAAAGGGATGCTGTGGGAAACAGGTTGTGTCCAGGGAATTCCCCAGGTGTCACACATGGGTGTCCATGATGAATGGAGCAGATGATAATGTCCCTTTATACTAGGACTTGTATTACGCCTATGTCTATAGACTATTACGTGCGTCGTGCATTGATACTTGTTTTCCTCAGACTGTAACTTAAATTTGGCAATCATAAAATGAAAAGTGGTTATAATAAATGACAGCAGTTAGTAAACAAACTTTAGTTTTACAGGCCAATGGGTGTGTAAGTGTGATATCCAAAACCACTGCTATTTTTAAACCGATTAGAGCCAGCTAAATGTACAATTCATTTCTTTTTAAAGGCGTAAGGATATGTCTGACACAGTTTTAGAGGATTGTAATCTTTAATCAAACTGTTTCAATCTTAAGGCTACTTCAGACACTATGGGTCATTTCCTTTAGATGTTTGTCTTTTCATTGAGCACTCTGACCAAAACGCACTGTACTTATCTATAGATTACTAATGATGTCACTAAAACTCTTAAAAATGAATGTTCCAAAAGTGAGTTTTCGCAGCGATGCCATAGAAGAACCATTTGGGGTTCTTGAAAGAATCTTTCAGTAAAGTTCTTAAAATATTATTTTTTTCATAAGGCTTAAGTATTCTATACAACTTTTGCCTACATTTTTACCTCAATGTAAATGTACTTTCGATGCTAGTTTTTGAAAGTTAAAACCAGCCTGCAAACTTGTGTTGACAGATTTCACTTCGATTTTTAGCTTCAGGCTGTGATTCTATCCATTCGGAGGATATCTGAACATGTTTGATATTTTGAGTAAATTTGAGAACTTTTAGATGCTTTTATCCAAAATCACAAGCTGTAAAGTAGGTACTACATTTAGTTAACTTACTTCAGAACCATTGAAAAGTAGATTCTATATGGTATGAATGAAATTTGGACGTACTACATCCGTCATGTTGTGACTGTCACATGACCTACCAGCATTAGTTGCGTTGCTTCACCGCTATTCACAATTCCTCTCGTGTGGCTTCAAGTGTTCACTGAATTCACACTCCAGAGACTCTGTAGAAGTGCTGTTTTTCTAATACTACTCTTAGCAAACTGCTTATCACATACTATATAGTATGGAAGTATTGGGACATAGTGAATGATTTGTCGTGTCGTGTGTCTAGAAAATTTAAATTTGTTGTGTTCAGAAAAACATGTAGCTTACCATAAACCATAAAATAACCTATTTTTAAGAGTGAAGGCTCAGCATTACATTTCTTCAGCCTTATAGCTGCAAAATGGAGGATCTTGAGTTTTATATATTTTTATATTTGCGTTTAGGTTGCATAAGCCATGGTGCCTAACCGGAGATTGGGTCTGGCCCATCCTTGCTGTATTGGCCTGCTGTTCCTACTCCTCCTGCCCAGCTCGGTTTCAGTGAGAGAACCTCGCCATCAGTCCCACATCCACCTCCCCTCGCTGATACCTCACGCCACCCTGCCACTGTCTCGTTCCCGCTTCAGCGCCAAAGCTCAGCTGGACCTTACTACCCACTGCAACGAGAGCTGCTACCACAAAGGAGAAGACACCGATAAAGAGCACCTAGCTTTCGAAACTCTTTATGCAGACGGCTCGCGAACTTTAACCACTGTTGACCTGGAAGAAAACGACACTGAACTTCCTGTCAGGCGGCCCAAAGTAACCACTCCCAGACGCAAGCGGCTAAAGCGCCAGATCTACGGTTCAGACGGGCGCTTTAACATCCGCGGTGACCACTTCCTTCTGGACTACCCGTTCTCCACAGCCGTCCGCATCTCCACCGGCTGCACTGGAGTTCTGGTGTCCCAGCACCACGTCCTGACCGCAGCCCACTGCGTGCATGATGGGAAGGATTACGTCAAGGGAGCGAGGAAGCTCAGGGTGGGCTTTCTAATCCCTCCGTCTGTTAACGGTACAAGGCCGGGTCAGGCTCCCGTGAAGAAACCCTTGGTGCGCTGGGTGAGAGTTAAACGCACACGGGTTCCTAAAGGCTGGATTCAAGGCCCTCAAGACGTCAGCATGGATTTTGACTACGCTCTTCTAGAGTTGCGCTGGCCTCACCGGCGTCCCTTCATGCGGCTGGCTGTGGCACCCTCCTCAGACAGTTTGGCTGGTAAACGCATCCACTTCTCTGGATTTGACAGTGACCGGCCTGGGGAACTGGTGTACCGCTTTTGTCCTGTGGAGGACGAGTCCAACGATTTGATCTACCAGCACTGTGACGCCCGCCCTGGAGCGAGCGGCTCTGGTGTTTACGGACGCGTGTGGGACGATACATTAGAGCGCTGGGAGCGCAAGGTCATTGGGATCTTCTCGGGCCACCAGTGGCTGGAAATCAATGGCGAGAATCGCGATTACAACGTGGCTGTTCGCTTCACTCCGCTGAAGTTTGCTCAGATCTGTTACTGGGTTCATGGAAATGAGGTGGACTGCAGTCAGAACTGAAAATATGACGCAGAGAAATGGGACAATATCAAATCATTGGCGAAAATATGATGTGCCTGATGTTGGAAACTGCACTTTACAGTCCTTTTACGGGTGTGGCTACTGAATCTGAGAATAAAGACGGTCCATGGTTGGAGGATAGCTACCCGCACAGGCTTCGATCACTCACATGGGTTGAGTTGGAACTTTGTTTAACCACTACCTTTAGTTTTTTGCTCACTATACTGACAATATTAAGCATAGATTTAGACTTTGATTCCTACAACCCAGTAGATTTATCTTGTCAAGTCTTTGCCAGTGTTAAGTAGACATCGGATCTCAGTTATATGGTTCTCTCCACAGCCTTGCTTTGTTCACATTACACGTTATAAATGCTTCAAACTGTTCTTGCACTTTTAGAAAGTAGATTTGGGGTGGAGACCGGTTTTCTTCTCACATCACTTGGGTTTTGGTTAACGCTAGATTAACATACACAGTTTATTTGGTGACTAAAAGTAGATGCAAAACGGCTATGCTTCCTTCTTTTCCATCCTTGCATTTCCATTTGGTCTGCTAAGCATACTATTTTCTGATTTATCACAGTAACAAAATCGATGACTGAGATGTATGGGTGTTAAATTGAGAAAGTTAGTCAAACTGAATGTTAAATTAATGGATTACAAATCTTCAGTTTGTTTGTTAATACAATCATCTGGCGCTATGAATATAGTTCACTCTTCTACAGTTAAATACTCATTTCCAAGACAGATGAAGACTTCATATTGGTAACATTACAGTATCTTTTGAGAAATAATTTCTATTCTTTTATGTTGGATTAATATAAAGACTGGACACAAACTACGAGAAAGGTTGTGGGGTAAATGTTGATTATAATTCTATTTTTAAAAAGCTTTTATTTTAATAAACTTAAATATGTCTTGTTTTTGGTGTCCTTTTCATTACAATTAAAAGTTTAGAGGTCATTTTGTAATGAGGACTTAAAAAAAAATTCTATGGAAGCTGTTGGCAACACTAGATATGATTCTGTGTTGTATGTTTCAAGTATTATTTGAGAGAGCGATTACAATTTTGGGGACTGCAAATTCATAAAAAAAACTTTAAAAGATCCTGCTGGTCATTACAGGTACAGTAACACTTTTGGCTGGTATTTGTTTATAATATACTAGTTCAGTATTGCAGTAGCTACTGATGTGTAGCTTGTGGTTTGTGAATTCATCATCTCAAAATGACTGGAGTACGCTGAGAAAAGGTCAGAGATTGTAGTTGAGCACAGGAAGGTGGAAGGTTTGGAAATGAATCTGTACTGCCCTCCACTGGTTGACATGGGTACATCTTTCAAAACATGGCTGAGCAGTAGTCCTTACGGTTCAGTCATTAGCGATTATAATATTCAGTAGCATTACAGTAGCTCAGTGTTTTAATACAGGACAAAATTTCCAGTATTTTTAAAGGCTAAAAAACTTTGTTCATTGATTCTCTGAAATCCCTTGTTTTTTACAGAAATGTTAAATACTAGTTTATCAGAATCTTCTTTATTTTGGCTGCTTCTGATCAGTAATAGATTAGTCTTCAGGTTGAATATTACTACATTAACCCTCTACATACTAGCATAAAGCGAAAACAGGTACAGTTGTACATTACTTGTCATTCATCAGTGTATAGACTCTTAACATTCACCTGCCCATTTAAGTTGTTTAGTCTGTATTTGGCATTGATTCTTTCGAGTGCCAGCAAGAGTAAGATGTTGAACAGAAAGAGAAGACACCTGTAATAAACGGATCTGTTCAGGAACTGATTCAATTAACAGTTTGTTTAAAAGGGAGTGCATTTTTATTACCTTTCTAATGTAGCTGACATTCAGCAGTTTGATGGAGTTGTCTTGAAATCATAATTATATTTGAACCAAATGCATTTATTTGCAATCCAAGAAGTTTACTATAATATAAACAGCTATTTTTATTATTAGCTTGTAGTCTACTGAGGGCATTGTGCAGTTTTACTATATTTCCACAGTTGCATCCCAACACAGCCACCCATCAAATCCATAGGGAGGATGAGAAAGCAATCAGAGTCTCTGTTTGGATCCATTTGAAACTTTATGAATTTTGCAAACCATCACATATTTCAGTGCATAAACCATGCTGAACACTGATAAAACAGCAAAAAAAAAAAAAAAAAAATCCACACACGTAAACGAGTATCTATAAACCAATATAAAAGATGAATGCGTATTCTAAAATTAAGAGCAAAATTAGATTCACCTTGGGGCAGAGCAAAAATAAAAAGGCCCTTGCACAGAGGATTTACCAAACACGAAGAAACAAACCAGTTATAACACAGCAGAGTTGTTTAGTGCTTTTTTAATTTTTTTTTATTAGAGATAAGGAGACGATACAAAACATCCACTGACCAATATCCATCAAAGCTCTGTACACAGACTGCCCAAATATATCGCTCCATCTAAACAATACGTGCCCATCAGTCCACTCAATCCAATCCAATCCATCAACAAACCGCTCACCCACTAGGACCCAGATTTTACAGGTAGAAGGAATGTGTACAATTTCTTGACACCAGTGCCATAATTTTGAATTACATTTGGAAATATTTAAATCATATGGAATCATTAAAACGACTTGAGCTCAAAATAAAAAAATAATAATAATAGGGAAGGGGAGAGTAATTGGTGTTCCCAGAATGGTCCGATAACAATCCGTAAATTTTGTACTACACCTAGTCTTCAACACACACACTTAGAAAAACTTAACTAGACGTTTGGCAGCGGCAAAAAAAAAAAAAAATCTTAGTAATCTTAAGAACTAACAGTATGTTTTACAGCTGATTTGTAACGGCTGCGGTCTCACTCTTTCCTTTCAACAATCTAATGGAACCCAGAAAGAACGAAAACCTGCCAGTACACATTTACACAGTTATATTACTTTGTTTTTATAATCATCATCCTTGGTTTTTGTCTTTTAAGATCGTTTTTGTTCTTGATCATTGTGTGTGTGAATTGGAATGACAGCCTACATCTTTCGTCATGTGTGTTTGGAGTTTGGAAACCGTCACTTTCACCCAACCCTCCCCACCCGCATTAACCCACCACGTGGCCCACAAACAGTCGTGCAGGCCCATCTGCCCCACCCATGCCGGAATGAACAGCTAACCCCTGAAATGTGTCAGCCTCAATCGCTCAGAGGCTTGCCCTCGAGAGTCACCACTGACGCTCCCCCGAGCTTCTCAGCAAGGGTCTTTCGGTCCTTGATATCCTCTAAACCGTTCACTTGCCACTCATGCTTGATACCTGTGAAACAAGACACGACAAACAGTTACTCAGATTTCACAATTACATATTCACAATTTATTATACAAATAAAATGCATGCATATTTCAAATCAGCTCATATTTATAAGCTTACTTTAGAATTATTTAGCTGGTAGTATAGTTCCCATTTTAAAATGTATTTCCCATTTTAAATTTTAGTTTAGAAATTGTTGTGCATTTGTTGTTTTTAATAGTTTTTATTTCAAAAGGGGTCTACTTTTTTCAGTTGTAGATATTTTAAATGAATACATTTCAGTTAACATTTACTTCAAGTAACATGTTAAGGTTTTATTTTAACCATCATTTATATACAGTTAAGTATCAGGGGTTTTCAAACCTGTCCTGGAGCCCCACCTGCCCTGCACATTTTGCATGTTTCCTAGTGCTGGGCGGTATGCCTAAAAATGTATATCACGGTATTTTTCAAAATTATACCGGTTTCACGGTACATGATGGTATTTTTTTTTTCCATGCATGACTGGGTGTTAAACTAGGCGCGTTAGGTTCAAATATTTGATACGACGATGATCCGTCACAGAGATTTGACGATATGACGTATCGATTTAGAGCTGGCCCGTATCGATACTGTGGACGGTGTGAGAGTGGACCACGCTTAATTTTTACTACGTTTAAAATTTTGTAGAAAAGTGCGAGGTTTCTAAAAAAAAAAGAATGAATAGAGCATCTGTTAATAATCGGGCCGCAGAGGAACACAACGGGGTTGCCCGATATAAAGAGACATTCCCCGAAACAGAGCTTCCCACTTGCGCAATACAGAAATATCTGCCAAACGTGCTACTTATCTTTATCAACCTGGCAACCATGTGCACGCGCGCTCTCTCCACTGGATAAACGCGCTTGCTTTCCGAAATCACTGGTTAGCTTGCAGTTTAGCAATCTCCACTTCAATTTTCTATTCTCAGAAAAGTGTGATTCAACAACTGTTCATTTACGACAGAAGAGGAGAGGTTTGTGTATGTAGATTACCAGTGAGCGTTTCTCTATTAACAGTGAAGCTGTGGCTTTAATTCCTGTAGAAACAATGATGTTACCAGCTCCTTGTTGAGAAAGATAATGTAGCTCTTGAGCGATTAAGCTATTTAGTTAATAAAACTGCGGGGCAGCGCTAAAAAGTTTGTTCCTGAATGTCTGAGTGCGGCCGCAACGTGATCGGTGAGTGTGACTGAACTTAACAACAAACTGCTTCCGTTTCACACAAATGCTGGCACAGACGTGCATGTCTGGCTAGAGTCGCTTTGAACTCATGCAATCTTCGGAAGAGGAGCTGCGCGGAAAGGTATAAAAATTGTTGTGCACACCACCACGCGAAACGACGTCACATGCACTCAAAGCGAACTTGCGGACGCAAGAGTATAAATCAGCCTTGAGAGTGTGTGCGTTAGATACAGTGAAGACAGCGCGTTAGTTTAGAACTCTTCTAATTTTTTTTTTTTATTGTAGAGAGTGTGTTAATTTGTGCAATGATAACCTACCAGCAATGTAAATGATTTTTTTAAAACATATTAGAAGGAGTACATTACAATATAAATTTATTAGAACAAGTACATTATTATTTATGGGCTGAAAAAACGATGCAAACAATCAGAATATTGTACCTGGTGGGGAGTGCCCAATGTAAATATGAAACATATGCCATTACCTATATTGTACTGTGGTACAGTTATGGAGGCCCTTCATAATGCAGGTCAACTGCCTGCTCTGCCAATAGTTAGAAATGGCACTATAGTAAGCAGTGTTTAATAAACAGCTGTTTTTCTAAATTCTGCTGAGGTGAAATTCAGTTCAGTCATGTATCGTGATACGTATCGTATCGTGACTTTGCTGGTGATACACAGCCCTAGTGTTAACCATATTTTCTACTGATTGAGAGAGGAAATACTGCAGTATATTGACTTAGAATACCCTATTTTACTGTCATGATGAGTGAATAGTCAAAAAAAAAAAAACTAAATAGTGACTAAACACGACCCCTTTTAATATGTTAACCAGGAGTCACTCATTTATAATCGTGGCATCGTCTGATAAAATCAACATGCATCTACACTAAAGAGCTGCTATGCGGTTGTTTTGGTGCATGTGATATTAGTGCATGTGATATTAACAGACGAAATACGCTCATATTTATAATTCCAAACAATCAGTAAGCGACAGGTGCTAAGAAACGCTTTTTTGTACTCATTTATGGACGAGTCGGCTGCGGTGTGGCCAACTGAATGCGCTGCTGCTCTGCCGCTCACTGCACTAGTGACTGCACACAGAACAGACGCCGAGAAAGGTGACACTTCTCCGGGAAAGTCAGACCTCACGTTCGCGGGACAGCACTGGCTAAATCTTCCAACTGAACCATAGCTAAGGTTTATCCAAAAAAGTCGCTAGGTTTGTCAATAGGGCCTTTTGCACCGCAGGAACCTTTTCATAGTACCAGAACTAATGTGGAACTACCCACTTTTTGCCGTGTTCGCACCGCCGGAACTGGGAGCGATTTTAGTACCGGACTGCCTTTTTCGAGAACCAATTGAGCTCCTACTCCGGAGCAGGGTCTAAACAGCACAACTGGGACTAATCGTGAGTAGACACGAGCATTGATTGGCCAAACGCGTATGAAAACGCCCTCACCCGCCATGATTTAAAACGCCGTGTAAACATACTGCAAACATTGTGTCAACTTATTTCGCAAGTATGGAGAACCGCGATAGATGGACGCTGAAGTGCAGGCACTTGTAGCAAATGTAGCACTGCCAGTTGTCGTTGGAGATTCTTAGTCCTCCTTCCTGTTCTTTCAATCTCTTTACGCAGCCTATACGTCGACATTTCATGTCTATTATTGTGAAACCCGCGAGACAACAAACACACAACTCCGATCACAGCGTCCTCCATCCTCCTGTTCTTCTTCTTCCGCGCACAAATGATGTCACTGTGTGTTGACCATCTTACGTACACTGGGAAATAGTTTGCGCAAAATCGTCCCAGTACTTTAGTACTGTACATTTAGTTCTGGAACTAAAGCGGTGCGAAAGGCCCTAGTATGAATATTCTATGGAAAAAAGCCACTACAAGGGTCTGAAAGTTGCTAAATCTAGTGCTCAAGTCGTGCTCGTGTGTGTGAGAGGCGCGGAAGCTGATGGCAGGGGGCGGTGGATATTTATGGCAGTCAATGTGGATGAGTTTTTTTTTCTTCTGCATCAGTTATTAGTTCTACAGCTTCAGTTTCAGAACTTTCACGCTTAGTAACATACAGCTGTTCCCTCACCACAGTGCAACAGTGAAAAGGGACCCCTTTCAAACAGTGATGCGTTCTGAACGTTGTTTAAGCAACATACACCGGTATAGCGGTATTTTAAAAAATTAGTAAAAATAAACACCGGTATACCACCCAGCACTAATGTCTCCCTCATCTAACACACCTGATTCAACTCATCAGCTCATTAGTAGAGACTGCAAGACCTGAATTGGGTGTCTAATAAGGGAGACATACAAAATGTGCAGAGCAGGGAGTCCCCAGGACCAGGATTAAGAACCACTCTGAGTAGAGAGTTAAAGGGTTAGTTCACCCAAAAATGAAAATTAGTCCATGAGTTACTCACCCTCAAGGCATCCTAGGTGTATATGACGCAACAATCAATGCGGGGAAAATGTTGTTTACGTCAAAACCGAAACCAAGCCGTTCACACAGAACGCATATTTATCGCATTTTCTAGAGGGACATCTATCACCGTTGCACTCGCGTCTCGCAGAAGAGAGCCGCATGTTTAGAAAGCTATGTAAAATTAATGTAAGTTCAACTTTAAAAAAACATGTCTAAAAACGTTATGGCGGTTTTTCCCCATCTCACTGTATCTCAGGTTTTTAAATGAAGAATGTACTCTTTGTGATTGGTTTTCGGTCCTTTGTATTAAATTATACATATAATTGTTTAAGCAACTTTATTTATTATATATGGTTTATAAGCATTACTTTAAACATTATGCAAAGATAGTCGAGTTATTTTATTATGCTTTGAAGAAACATGCATAATATTTTGCTCGATGCACCCTCAGGAGAGAAGCCAACAGCTTTGTTCACCCCCCCCCCCGGAGCCGTGTGAAACACTTTTTATTATGAATGGATGCGCTTCATTTAACTTCTTTTGGACTGACGCACTGCAACACCCGCTGACTGCTATTAAACAGCTTGGAAGATCAAAGACAATTTTTAATATAACTCCGATTGGATTCATCTGAAAGAAGTCATATACACCTAGGATGACTTGAGGGTGAGTAATTCATGGGCTAATTTAAATTTTTGGGTCAACTAACCCTTTAAGTCAATTTTATATAAAACTTAAATTATACATGCAATATTATTTTTATATATTTTTTAGCATTACCTGTGAACTTCTTCTTGATGGCATCCTTGGAGCTGGCATAGATCATCTTGCTTTTAAGTGGGGCATTTTCTGGGGCCCTGTGCAATACAACAGGAGATCAGATCATCTGTTTCATGCAAGCATTTGACAAGTCTATATCAGGAGCCCCAGAACTGTTCCTTGAGATCTACCTTCCAGCAAAGTTCAGCTCCAACCCTGAACCAGCTAATGAAGCCCTTTAGACACTTGTTCCTTACGACAGGTGTATCAGAACAGGGTTGGAACTAACAGGGTTCCCACTCTATCATGAACACCAGATTAAAGCACCATTTATTTTATATCAAGCACCTATCAAATACACACCTCAGCATATGTAGAATCATGAAAGACATCTTACCGTATTTAACATTCACATTAAAAATTTCAGAGTAATGAGGCTGTGAATGTGTAGGTTTCATAAATTTAAACCATTTTGGTCTAAATCGTGTTCAAATTAATTCTGAATTTCTCAAATATATATTCTTGCATCAAACTGTTTTTTGCTGTAATTCTTGTAAAAGATTTAAATTTGAAAATCTCAATTTTTAAATGACTAAAAAGTGGTTAAACAGGGCTCTACCCTTTCTTTTCTTTTTAGGAGCACTGATCACTTGTTTAAAAAAAATGTTTAGGAGCACAGTCAAATTTCAGGAGCACCTTCTAATCAAATTCTGATCAAATATTAGCCTTCCCATTACGAGATGATGTTTGACTCCTTAAAGTGATTTACAGGGGCATTTACGTTTTACCTTTGTCTTGGCATTTTCCTAATTTTATTAAAAGTATGTCATCTTTTGTCAAATTCAAAAAATTATTATAATTAACTTCTAATTAAAACAACAGAATAAAAATAAGTAGAATAAGAATAAGTTACCAATCAAATGAAATCAGTATTAAAAAAATTATTTGTACTACAGAGGTGGCACAGAAGAACACAAAATTGGCATGTAGGTGTATTTTCAGACATCTAATGAGGATCAGAGGTGGCATGAGTGCAACTAAAATCATAAATTCATGTGGAGATTAATGTATTACATATACAATTTTGAATACAGAAATATTAAATGATTTAAAAAGCTACTTTAAAATGAAAAAAATGCCAGTGGTGGCAGCAAGCCATGATTTTATCACGTTGAATCATTCATGTCAATCGATGTGTCGAATAGCTGATTCATTCAAAAAGTGACTGTCGTAGAATGGCTTTTTTTTTTTTTTGGGCATTGAATCGGATTTGTTTAAAAACACCCATTCATACATAAAACAACGCTGTGTTGGAATGGAGATGCGCAGTGGCTCAGCTGTTACTTTGTTTGAAACTATTTTCGTTGACTAAATAGAGCAAAATCATGCAATAGCATTCAGACAATGCAAGTCACTTAATATTAACTTCGTTTAATGAACTTGTATTAAATCAATAAAATTTGCAAACTCCCTTATTCATTAAAAGCTGTCACTCTCCTTCGTTCATCATGATCTCACAAAGTTCCATTATAATCAACGCAGCTCACTACACTGCACATCTCTTATTTAAACCCCGTCTACACTTTGTTATAATGAGAGGATTCGTGAGCTTGCAGAACTCAGCACTGAACAAAACGGCGTTTTCAGCTGTGAGTGGATTCTGATTAACATGTTCAAGGAATCAACATATGTCTGATAAATTACTCACCGCTACAAAAACACGTTGTAAGTACGTATTTTTTTAATAGTCGCACGCAGTAGTTTTCAGTCACAAATGCACTGCTTCTCCATAGTTTCATGCAGGGCTGTGCAATGTGGAGCATTAGCTCGCATGCTAAGATTTTCTCTTGCGCTACCCCATCTCCACCCCAATCATTAGCGCGGTTTGGTTTTGCCTTTGACAGCGCATATAGGAACATTTTTGAAATAGCACCATTCTACTAAATTTATTTCAAGCACTTTCAAGGACCTATATTTGTTTTCAAGTACTTTCCAGGCCTTGAATCTATGTGTCTGATATTCAAGTACTTTCAAGAAGCGTGGGAACTCTGAACTAAAGTCTACAGGAAGGTACATCTCCAGGAACAGGACTGGGAGCTACATGCAGAAACTCTTGAGACTTACCAGAAAATGAAAACCAGGTCCTCTTTCTTAGTCTCTTTAGTCTCATACGTGGCATCATAGAGAGCATAGCGACAATCGTTAGGAGGAAGAATCTTGACAAACTTAAGGTAGGGATCTCCTTCATCTCCCTGCAGGATCTCATTGCCCTCCTCCATGACGATACGCTTCTTGTCCTCACTCAGGCAGAAGAGAACAGCCTTCTTCCTCTTGCTCTTCTCTTCCTCGTTGGCAGAAGCCTTGCGGACCTTCATTTCGTTGAAGATCGTCAACACGTTCTCATCCACTGTAACTCCGGAGGCCTGCAAGCACACAAACACACAGGATAAGGAGGGCCCGTCTGAATAGAGGGAAGTGAGTGAACTGATGAGCATGGATGCGTGAATGTGTGGGTGAAAAATCAGAATGAGAGTGTGAACGGGATTTTAAAAACAAACAGCTTTGTCTGTTCTAGTTAAACTGGCTGCCGTTTTGACAAAACTGGATAGTTCTATCTGAACCTCGTCCAGCGGATTCTAAACTACTAGGCCGGCAGGTTGTGCCACGCAAGACAGCAGTAAGTGACCAAACAAAAAACCCTGACATAGGAGAAACAGGACCACACACTTCAAGGGCAGTGGAATGAGAGTCAAGGCAAATAAAAACTTAAATATCACTCTGGGTGAGAATAAAACAATGCAGGGATTTGGTTTCGATTCCCACAAAAAAAAAAACTAAATAGCAAGTCAAAGAAAAAAAAGGCTGATTTGAACAAGGCACCATTCTTTCCCGGTCACGTGACACCTCAGATATGCTCGAACACATTTGAACAGAGGGAAGGTTGGCCACTTCCTTATAAGAGCTGAAGAGATTTGTGCTGATAGTCTGATTTAAAGCAGGAGCATCAAACATATATAAAAATTACTCTATGGATGTGGATGCTATAAAAAAATAATAATAATGTCATACAAAGCTGGTGTACAGCATTAGATCACAAAACAATGATTCTTCTGTGAAAAATCAAAATGGCCTCAATCACACCAATCCATTAGAAACAAGGCTCAGTGACTCATGCTGCATTGCCATAACCAGACATTCAACATTTCAGTTCCTAAGATTATACGGTGAGCAATGAGAAAACCCTTTAAAAAGGCTAGGAACCTGAACTTTTAGCGTCTATCCAGCTTCTGAATAGCATATGAGGACGTGCGAAAAGGTGGACACAAGGAGCCTTGCGGGGTAGATGCTTAAAAGGCCCACTTACAGGAAAAGTGACGTGACATGTGGCCAAGTATGGTGACCCATACTCGGAATTAGTGCTCTGCATTTACCCATCCAAAGTGCGCACACACACCCGGAGCAGTGGGCAGCCATTTATGCTGCAGCGCCCGGGGAGCAGTTGGGGGTTTGGTGCCTTGCTCAAGGGCACCTCAGTCGTGGTATTGAAGGTGGGAGAGAGTGCTGTACATTCACTCCCCCCACCTACAATTCCTGCCGGTACGAGACTCGAACCCACAACCTTTAGGTTATGAGTCCGACTCTCTAACCATTAGGCCACGACTTCCCCCAAATGGAATGGGTGGAACCCAACCGGTTTGCTTAAGGTGTGAATGAAAGGAACATGTTAAGACGCCTCATTAGTAACATGCTCACAAATAATGGGGAAAAAAAAAATGGGACACTAAGGCCAAAAGGAGAATTAGGATTCCCACACCTTTTGAGCAATGAACTATCACGACTTTTCAGGTAAACAATTTCAAATCCAATTCTTTTTTTTTTTATTACAGCCGCTTGTTTTGGATGAGTAAATGCAAATTCTAGATCTTCAGCAAAAAAACAAGCAAATCCTTCCCCATCTAGTGTCAAAATATTAAAGTGCAAAATTAAGTCCAAAGTTTAAGTACATGGGCACTAACGCTGCTGGTAAATCCTCCAAGTTCACTGAGAAGTGAGCCAGCGTTGTGATACAGGAAATGTGACGTCGTGGGTCCTCAAATGAAAAGTGCTTATAAGTTAAAGAAAACAACCACTGTATAAGGTCACGTGCCTCTCAGATTTTGACGTCGCTTGTGGCCTATGACGTCGCATATTGTCCTCGCGACCGAGACTGGTCGCACCGGAACCGGCATTTCCTTCAACTTGACCATTTCCCCTCAATTTCACAAGTGTTTTTCACGTCTACAGAAACCAGACGACGAAAGCACCAGCGAAAGTTCAATTACTAAACAGGAAGCAAAGCACCTTCTTCTAAATATCCACAAATGTTGCACGTCATAGGCAAGAGAACGTCACGTGCTTATTACAAAGACAGAATGCCGACAAAGTGACAAACAGCAATTATGACAATAAAGACGTCGAGCAAAGATAAAACGTCAGACACGCGACGGTTCATCAAAGTTACGTCCAACCAGGAAGAGTGCAGCCGTGCACGCGCTGCCTGATAATACGCAAATACACAAGTAACGGATTTTAAACTCGGTTTCCTTCCGCTCAGCTCAAGTATTGTTGTATTTATACAAAATACACGTTCCCAGTCGAGCTGTATTCTTTTGGTCAAAGAAATAAAACCAACACCATCTGTGCATCAAGAATTAGGGTGGGGCCACGCCTGCAGCGTTCGCGCATGTGTTCCAAATATCCGCAAAGTTACCGCGTTCTGAAGACGAAAAGCGCACTCTATACACGCGAGGCTTCGCTCTTAAAAGGGAATAACCTACGGTTTTACACACGCCCGCAGCCCCTCTGGTGCGGCAAACGCGAGCGGTGGTGTATTTTGACGGATGGCCGTGCTCAGACAAAGAAAGGACAGAGTCGTGAAAGCGCTTCATCTGGCCGGCGAAAAACGCAGTTAAACACACACGCGGCCAACGACCAACGGTTTATTCACAGCCGTTCCTAATTTACCCGAGCGATGCGATCGTATGCGGAGCGACGGGCCTGTAGGTAGTGTGTGATGAAGCAGCGAGGCCGCTCCTGGGCCTGGACTCACGGAAATAAAGGAGGCTGAGCGGGGAAATGGCGCCAGTTGTTTTTGGGTCTCGTTTTTGCCAATCTCATCGCAGCGGAAAGCCTCGCACCTTCGAGAACCGCGAGGATAATCGAGTTCGTTAATAAATACGGTTAAACGACGCTGCCAAGAGAACCAAGGAAAACCGGTTTGCAGCTATTAGTCGGCGAAGGGGTTAATTGACAGATTATTTATTCACATAAAAAAACAAAGCCCACAAGCTAGCCATTGAACTCTTCAAACACGCTGAAACTAGCCGTACATTGTATTAGCATCGTTTAAATGTAGACGTACCATGGTTGTGTCTCTTCGCTAGTCGGCGTCTGGAGGGGAATTGAACGAGCTGTGATGCAGTCCTTCGCTCTCGTGCACTTGATACAACACTCGGGCGCGCCCTTTTGCGCGTGGCCGTGCAGCGATGGGAACGCGCGTCCATGTCACGCGCTTGTTGGGGTGTTGTGGGAGCTGGAGTTCTGAGCTCTATACAGCCGGACTTGGGCATAATAAAATGTGACCCTGGACCACAAAATCAGTTATAAGGGTCAATTTTTTTAGCAAACACCAGTGCAAAAATACATTGTATGGGTCAAAATGAGCGATTTTTCTTTAATGCCAAAAATCATTAGGATATTAAATGAAGAGCATGTTCCATGAAGATATTTTGTAAATTTCCTAGCGTAAATATATCAAAATGTAATTTTTGATCAGTATTATGCATTGCTAAGAACTTCGTTTGGACAATTTTAAAGGCGATTTTTTTCCTCCCAGATTTTTTTGCACCATCAGATTCCATTTCTTCTAATAGTTGTATCTCAACTAAATATGGTCCTATCCCAACAAACAAACATACATCAAAGGAAAGCTTATCTATTCAGCTTTCAGAAGATGTATAAACCTCAATTTCGAGAAATTGAACCTTATGACAGGTTTTGTTGTCCAGGATCACATATATCACTGTGTTAGTAATCACTGGCACCAAGATTATGGTCGTGGAAAAGCGCGTTTTTTATATGAGGTTAGTGCATTAAAGGTGATTATTAAAACCCATTATTAGCATGTTATTAAAATATTATAACTATGAATACTATATATATACATATGTTTATTGTTCATTAAATGTATTATTATGCATTATTAATATATACGAAATTTTAATTAAATATATTTAAATACAACAACCAACATTTTACATACTGAACATTTAGACCTTTAGTTTTCTGGCCCATACATGGTAAAGTGACATGAAAGGTGCTGTTATACTACTAAATTCTGCACCGAAACACACCACACCAAGTGCAATATTCGTTAGTGGCACGCTGCTGTATAGCATTGCTGGTCTCTGCCCCTTTTTAAGGTTCGCTTAACTCGCTTCCAAATAAGGAAGCAAATGGTGACAGTCGTGAGCGCGCTTCAGCCGAAGCCGCGCACATCAGGCGGCTCGCGACTCCGATCGCCATATAAGGAAACAAGGACGCTCACACGCTAGAGGGAGCGGTGTACAGCAGCAACGAATGAAACTGCAAAGGAGGAAGAATGCGTCCCGCTTACCAAAGAGCACAGAACATGCTTTATTATCTACAGTTTGCAGTGAACAAATGATGTACGAATCAAAGGATCCTTTTGTGGATTGATGCAAATGAACGGATGTTCAAACGTGGCCACGACGCACTGAAACGTTCTCCGTTTAAATCAATGCTGACACCTAGTGTACAAACGTTGACTCTTCTTCACATTTCTGCCTTCAACTGTGTACAAACAAGACCCATCAGTGTATGGCATGCGTATAGCTTTATTTCTGGGATATATAACGTGAATGTAACAATGAAAGTGATATACAGGGACAGAGAATGATCCCTGGTGGGTAAGTTTAGGCAGGTCCACACAGTTGAAAAAGTGAAAGTAACACATTCAAAGCCTCCAACTGAGGCTCTAGTGGAATGCAACAAAGAAGAACGCCACAAATACACTTTACAGACATTCCTTGGGGGGCAAATGCATATTTTCTGTCTTTAAAAACCTGGGAAAATGCTCTGGATTCTCCAGGTATACTATTTCACCACCACATCATACAAGGAATGTTACGTAACAAAAATTAAAATGGAAAGTCATAAGAGCAACAGTGCTCAAATCACTCCAATAACAGAATCAAATCAGGCATTTACTAATGATATGCAAATATGAACCTGATTACAGAATAGTGCACAATGACCAAGCTTTCCCCAAGACACTGTTGAATAGTTAATATTAGCTTTTCTATCAATACTTTGTTCAACTTGATGACAGTGTCAGGATGGTTTTGAACACCCAACAACATGCCAGCAGTTAAGAGGAAGTGAACAGAACTAATCCAGCACTCAAGAACATTGGGATGGAATAATATATGTTTGTTACCCTGATTATGAAACCCAATACAAGTGAAACAGCTTATTGACAGAAACTCCCATATAAATCATACATGGATGTGTACAAGATGGAAAGATGGAATGCATAGAAGGCAACAATGTGGTACAAAGAACACCGAACAAAGCTCTTGCAAAGTTCACATAATATAGTAACACTTGTAATACTAAACATCTTATCAAGCTCAAGCCTTAATGAAGTAATGGCAGTTCATGTGCAAAGGTATTCCTGGCTAAAGAGAACAAACAGATAACATGTCTACAGTCTGCAATACAAGTGCAATCTAAACATTATACAACCCTGACCTGCTATAGAGGATGTCTTTGGCTGAACTGGAATGAACAACTGTAAACATATCAATGCAGTTCTGTGGAGAGTTTAGCCCTTGCGCTAAATCTATACCTGTCCCTGAAAAACCAGCTGCTGGTTTGTGATATTTGGTCTTGTGTTCATATTTGTGGTGATATTTAAAAATCTTCTTTAAGATATTCTGACAAAATGAGTCAGCCTGCATTAGAAGTAGAAATGTAAGTGCTATATTTGGAGATATGCATAATTTGGTAACATTATTGGTCACGTCTGTGCAGTTTACATCTCGTTCTGGCATCTTCGGTATGAATGAGAAGCTATCTTGTCTTTTTCTGTTGTGCAGCCACCTGACCCTGGCTTCTTGTCTTGTTTAGCACATCTGTGGCCTGAAAAACAACACAAGTACATTTTTAATCTTCATTTAAAATATATATATTCATATGTATAATTATTAAAGGAATATATGTACCTGCTCTAGTATTACTCCAGCAGCCTGGTCTATGGCTGAGCCTACTTCTCTGTACTGGCCAGAGTACCGGATAAAGGCCCAGGTCAGCATAGCAATCATGGCCAGGCCAACTACACAGTCACATGCAAAGGAAATAGTTTCCAGGCCAATGAAGAACAAAATTCCAGACAGAACATACAGGAGGCAGACCAGGACAAACAGCACTGCAGGCGTCCGGAAAGCACTAAAAACATTCTTGGACTGAAAAGACAGCAAGTGTACATAAAATTAATAAAATCCTTTTAAGTTTTGAAATATTTTTCACATTAATTTTTTCGATGCTTTTTCACTTGTTACCTCGTTGTGTTTGCTTAAGGACTCCCACAGCTCTTTCAGCTCTCCTTCCAACTGTTCCTGGTAACGGTAACAGAAATCCCGCCCACCCATCTTCTTAGTGCTGGAGAAGAGATGAAGGGCCTCCTGCAGGAAGAAATGGTGCTTCTCCTCCAGTGAGTCAGGAGCCACATAAGGCAGATCTCCACCACACACCTAACAGTGAGGGGGGATGTGAGAAAAATAAATAAAAGGACATTATATAAAAGGTTAAATGGATATTAGGTTTGGTAATCACATGCCAATGCAAATATAAAAATGCGCATTAGTTGGGCGATATGCTCCATAGTCATATCATTCTATCGTCAGCCTATGAGATCGCCGATACACAATACTATGTCTCATTTTTTTAATTATTTGCTTACTTCGTTTCATAGCCAGAGAGTGAACCAACTCCAGGGTAAGGCTAAAAGCAGCCTAATGTTAGTGTAATCTATTAACTAAATATGTAAAATATTTTTATTATGACTGAAATTGTATTTAACATGATAACAATTTAATAGAAACATTGCAAGTTACTAATTATAATGCTTACATTTCCTCAGTTATTCAAATAGCAGCTACAGAAACCAACCAAAGAACATTTACATTATCAAAGAACATCATCACTGACTTAAGTCTAGCGCAAGTTTATGCACTTTAAAAGCAGTGAAGCTATCTACACTGCATGATGAATAAATCTCTTACACTTACATCGCACCTATATCTGCACTTTGTTTATGAGAGAATTCAGTTAGCAAGCGCATGCACTGAACAACAAAACTCCAGTGTGATGACTCATCTGAATGCCTCTGATTGGCCATTGCATTCATAAGCTCAACAGAATAGTGTGTGATTGGTTATAACGTTAAAATGTGGAAAAATAAATACGATGGAACAAATAAGCCCTAATATTAATTAGATAGTATTACTAGCCTGATAATAATAACAATAATAATCGTCTTGTTATCATCAAAGGCATCAGCCACAGGTGATATCTGACTATAGTCAATACACACTACTATCGTCAATCGTCACAACCCTAGTATTAGTTTCATTCAGCAATAATATGTATGAAAGGAACTGAACTTATTGTACATACAGTATAATGAGTGTGTAACACATTGTACATATAATAATGAGTGTGTAACAACCTGACCTTCTCCATATTCTTGTAGTACTGGTCTTTTGCTGACGCCACAGCTGCAAGGTTATTGGCCTCTGCTGTAGCCTGAATGAGTCAAAACATTAATTCAACAACATGACATCTTGTGACAAGTCACAAATGAATACCAAATATCAGTAAAACTGCATTGTTACCTCTAGCATGGATTTAGGGTGTGGAAGGTCTTCTCCCGGATATATCTTGATATATGCCTGCAGCGAGAAAAAAAACAAAAAAAAAAAAAAAAAACTAATTTTAAATGCTGCTCAACAAAATAGAGATCAAGATGATCATAAGCCAGGTGTGAGCTCACCTTGAAGTACTCCAGCAGCCCCCTGCAGGTCACCTTATTCCCATTGATCTCTTTCACAGCCAGCTCGTCAGTCTTCAGCAGGTTGGGAATGAGTTCATGCAACTGCTCCTTGAACTCTGGAGCCACATCTGAGAGTGGCAGGAGTGATTGTTAGAGAGAGAGTTAGGACACAAATAACAATGTTAGTATAAAATGAGAGGTGTAAAAAAGAAAATTAAACCCACAATGAGGGACACAAAGAGGGATGCAGATATCAGATGTAAGTGGAGTGTTGACAAATATGATTTGCTCTATTATTTGGGGTCAGCAAGATTTTTTTTTTTCTAAATAATTGATCAAATTGATCAACAGTGACAGTACAAGTTACAAAAAAAAATTATATTTTAATAAATTCTGTTCTTTTGAACTTTATATTCATGAAATAATCCTGAAAAAATTTACATGGTTTGGTTTCCATAAAAATATTAAGCAGCACAACTGTTTTCAACTGTGATAAAAATGTTTCTTGAGCACCAAATGGTGTATACATGATCCGAAGGAAATCGCAGGATTAATTGACATTTCAAAATATATGAAATAGAAAACATTTATTTTAAATTGTAATAATTGTATTTTGAGCCTTGAGCATACGTTACAGCGCGAGAAAGATTTCAGTAACAGTTAGTTTATAACAGTTTACACTAGGTTCTTCCAGGTGTTAACATTATTAACTACATTAGTTAACAGAATTAACATGAAAAATACTTTTAAATCAGTTATAATCTCAGTTCATATTAATGGCAACATTACCAATACATATAAAATCCAAGTTTATCTGTAATATAATGAATGGACCTAGCTAAAATGATCAATAACACGAAAAGTTGTATTTATTAATGTTAACAAAGATTATTAAATAGTGTAACAAATGCATTGCTCATTGTTAGTTAATATTAGTTAATGCATTCATTTATGTTAACTAATAAACCTTATTGCAAAGTGCAACCAATGTTTTCTTCCAAAGCATTAAAGGCACAATATGTAAGATTTTTTTATTAAAATATCCAAAAACCACTAGAACAGTGATATATATATTGCTGACTTGTGAACTTACATTATCCCAAATGTTTCGAAGAATGTTTAAAGCCAGAGAAATAAGCAATTTTTTACTTTCTGGATTTGTTTTGTAGAAAACATGGAAACAACCAAAGACGTTTTAATATGTATATGTAATTAATATGCGTTTTAATAGAACGGTGAGTTTGGTGGACGTAGTAGCATTATAACAACTTTCAAACATATCTAGTATGATAAAACAGCGCTGCTTTTTTCCCCCACATACGCACGACCGGAAGGAGCGGAAGCGGTCGACTGTGGCATAATAAAAGCTCCGCTGCTTTTGAGCCGTGTGTCACGCTTGTTCAGCGGCCTCCTTTCGCTTCGACGGCTTTCAGCCTCACCCTGCTTCATTCTACTACGTTAATAAATCATTAGCTCAACCATGAACATGATTTCTGCCCGAGTCCCGTCGGATTGCATCGGCTGTGGGGATGAAGACGACAACTCCCATGATTCCACACTCAGTCACGGCGTCATCGAACTACGCCTTTGATTCTTTGTTTATTTTGAATATGCGCCCTCTAGCGGCAAAAAAATTACATATTGTGCCTTTAAAAACATCTTACCAACCCCAAACTTTTAGCAGTGTATGTCATTTTTGTACCAGCAGAATTAGGGATGGGCACTTTGATCAAAGTTCTATGAAATCAGAAAATTGGTGTAAAAAATGTTTGAAGTCGAAAAAAAGAACAATTATGGTGTTTTTAAGATGGATCATTCCTGGCACTATTAAATGCTCTGGTAGTTGTGCCCATCTCAAGGTAATACGTGTAGTAAAACATGAATGAAGTCTAATACCACACAGCTGTCCCGTGAAAGCAGGGCTTGTTGCCACCTTCAGGCCAGGGTGTGGTAAGAGAAAACAGGAAATGGAGGTGAAACAGGAGTGAATGTGCTCCCTCACTGTCTGAAGCTCCTCATGTTGAGTCGGCTTCACCTGAACACCGCCAGACAAACACATAAAAGAGATATCACTACAGACACACGCACACACAACTGAACATACCAAACATGAGTATCATTCTTAGTCGCATACTTGCAAACGTTTGTCCAAGAAATCACTTCCTCCCTTAAACCCGTATTTGTACTCGTACGGGAAACTCCAATCTCTGACCAGGAACATAAGTGACTGCGGGCAAGAAAGATTTGAGTCGGCATGAAGGAAATATGAACACACAAGAGTTTTCTTTAATACACATGCCCGCTGATATATAACGGTTTCAAGTTATATGTAAAATCTGTCCTGAGCTCTCAGACAATGTTGTCCGTGGTACTACCCCAGTATTATTATTCTTGTTACAGATGTAAATACAATGGGATATAAATATGACGATCATCCAATATAAGATTTCAAATACCATGATACTGCCATCTGATACCATCACTGTAACATGGTGGCACCACATTTATTTTTAAGTCCTGAGGTTATTGTGCTTATGAAGTTAAATGAATGGCAAGTAAAAATCACAAATTTGAAATACAAATTTGCGCACAGAAGGCACGTGTCACTACAGGTACAGACATTTAAATAGAGGTGACTACAATGTCAGTATAAGCAAGGTGTGTTCATACCTGAAAAGGCTTTAGAAAGATTTCATCCATTGCCAGTCGGCCATACTCTGTAAACAGCTACACAAACAAAAAAATGACATTAAGTCATTAAAAGAATAAAACCACAATTTAAAACAAGAAAAAATAACATAATTGTGGTATACTGTACGGTCTGTTAAAAACAGATGCATCAATAATTTATTGGCAATGCATTAAGACACAACCTCTCTCATAGGGTTTTAGATGCTGAGGGCTTGTTCCACATAATACACAATAAGTGCAGAAATAAATTATAGTTGAACTCGAAATGCCCTGCTGTGCACAATGCTTTCTGACAGCAATAACAGGTTATATTACAGCTCAGGCGGTTGTTTTTCAGCGTTTCATGAGAACTCTGTGCTCCGCTCTTTGCTGTTGTGTTTTGTCCAGCTCTTTTAGAAGGAAATGAATTTTTTTTGAATGTGCATGCCCCTACAAAATGAATCTGATCAGGTTCGGATTATACAGGCCTGCCTAAACAGTAACTAGTTAGATAACTCACTGACTAGTCAAGTATGAAAATATGCTGTTTTACACATACCTAATGAGAACAGTGTTATATAAGCTATATGTAATCATCCATAGTTTTTGGGGCAGTAAGATTTTCTTTTTATATATATATATTTGAAAGAAATTAAATATTTTATTCAGCAAGAATGGAATAAATCGATCAAGTGACAGTAAATGCATTTATAGTGACGTATATAAAGATTTACATTTCAAATAAATGCTGTTTTTTTAACTATTCATCAAAGAAACCTACAAAAAATGTATCATGGTTTACACAAAAACATTAAGCAGCACAACTCTTTTCAACATTAATAATAATCTTGTTTATTGAGTAAAATCGACTAATACAATTAATCTGTAGGATCATGGACATGAAGACTAGATAATATAATAATGTTGAAATTTCAGCTTTGCGTTAAAATAGAAAAGTTATTTTAAACTGTAATATTGCATAATATTACGGACCCAAACCTTTGAACAGTAGTGTACATTTACATTAGAAAATTAAGTATAATAACTGTATTATATTAATTTTTAAAATCAAGTTACATTTAACCCAATAATTTATCTGTGATCAATTCTCCGGATCAAAATTGCAGGACAATCTCAAGATAAGTCAGTTCAGATTGACACTGCTGTATTATTGGCTAGTTCTGATTTGACTAACCTGAAGTTGCTGTAGATCATCTTCCTGAATATTCTGTGACAGGTTATAAATCTACACGAAAAAAAAAAAGGAATTGTGATAAAATTCCAATCTTCTTTTAACTCATTTGTGGCTAAATAGTAGAGATGCATTGTGGAAACCTGGACAGAGCTGGTCATGGTGCTGAGGGCAAAGATAGTAGCGCAATCTTTCACTGTGGACTGGGAATCAAATGCTCCTTGTGTGTCCATTAAGAGCACAGCAACCTATAGAGAAAAACAAAATGCTTTTTAATACAATGGTTCTTCAATCTCATGAGAAAGTGATCGGAAGTGATTCAAGATGTGAAAAAGTGATTTGATGGTTTCTGTAAAAACATTAAAGGGGTCATATGATGCTTTTTAAAAGATCATCATTTTGTGTATTTGGTTGTAACAGAATATGTTGACATGCTTTAATGTTCAAAAAACACATTATTTTTCAAATACTGTACATTATTGTAGGTCCTATACGCCCCGCCTCTCTCAAACGCTTCGTTTTCTACAAAGTCCCTCCTTCCGACAAGCGCAGTCTGCTCTGATTGGCAAGCTGACCCAGTGCATTGTGATTGGCCGAACACCGCAAGCACTCGTCGGAAATGTAACGCCCCTTACCATAATCGCGAGCTTCATCTTTCAAAATACAGGTAAAGACAGAGCCGAAAGGGGAACAGAGTCGCGTGACAGACACAGTGATGAAGCTGGTAGGTGTTTGCAGTACACAAGCCACGGTTAAGAAAGCTGACTCCACTGTGATGTGTTGAACCCCCCCCCCCCCACCCACCCCCCCCCTCCCCCCCCCACACACACACACACACATCGCAAAACTCCGCATTTGAACAGTCAATAGCAATACTTAAACTAATAACAAAACATACAGTAGCTGATTCAGAAGCGCCAGATTGTCATAGCAAAGTCAGAATTACCTCTCTCCTAGGTTCACGAAACGAAAAAACTACGTCGTCCATAAAATGCATTGCTTTTCTGTTGTAAGTAATCTTAAAGATTTCTAAATGCATTTACTTTCGGAAGGCCAAATTAAATGCTTTTGCTGTCGCCTAGAAACACACAGCGTCTCCCATGGCTGCTTCAACACTAACTGCGGCACATTATGCAAATATTTCCACATAGTGAGGTAGATAGAGCCTTTTTAGGGGGGAGAGTGGCAGAGTCTTACCTTTGATTATAATAAAGAATATCTATTTGGATTTGAGACTTCAGTCTTTGCAACTTCAGGGATCTTAAGTGATTAAGTGAGTGATTAAGTGAGAGATTAAGTGAAGTGACATGTGGCCAAGTATGGTGACCCATACTTGGAATTAGTGCTCTGCGTTTACCTCCAAAGTGCAACACACACCCCCCCCCCCCCCCCCCCCCCCGCCCCTCAGCAGTGAACACACAAAACCGAACACACACACCCGGAGCAGTGGGCAGCCATTTATGCTGAGATGCCCGGGGAGCAGTTGGGGGTTCGGTGCCTTGCTCAAGAGCACCTTGTCGTGGTATTGAAGGTGGGAGAGAGTGCGCTGTACATTCACTCCCCCACCTAAACTCCCCTGCGGGACGAGACT
Organism: Sinocyclocheilus anophthalmus; assembly: GCA_018155175.1. Lineage (NCBI taxonomy): Eukaryota > Metazoa > Chordata > Actinopteri > Cypriniformes > Cyprinidae > Sinocyclocheilus > Sinocyclocheilus anophthalmus. The sequence continues at coordinate 27,640 of JADLZN010010063.1, read as the reverse complement.
CGAACCCACAACCTTTGGGTTATGAGTCCGACTCTCTACCATAGGCCAAGAAATTCCCATAGTGCAATATCTATGCAACAATCAGGTGGGAACACCCAAGAGAAAAAAAAAAAGGAGGGAAAACGCATCATATGACCCCTTTAACATTAAGCCAGATCACAGATGACAAAATCTTGACAGGAAGTGACAGAATTTCACTACAAATTTACTATGAATCTGAAATCAGGGCTTTTGCAAGTGCAGACTGCTTACTGGACATGAACCACCAGATAAGATATCAGATAGTTCATAATGCAACTGTCGTAATGAATTTCAGGGGAACTGAAACTGGCTAATACTAATCATTTAGTTCTTCATTCAAACTCAGTTTCCATATCTCAAACATGCTCCACTAGTGACAGGAATTGTGAGGAATTGCACTTAATGATTCTCAGTACCTCGGAGGAAGCAACAAATAATTGATCCTAACTATGTTTAGTAATATTTATTAACGTTACATATATTACAACTAAATTTGAAAGTTTAGTTGAATCTATTTAACTGCACATTGTCATATACAGAATCAGTCCGTAATACTGATCTCAAAAGCCTTAAATATAACATAACACTAGAACATTTACTTTTGAGTTGAATGACCAAAAGTAATGACTTGCAGTTCAACTTAGATCTTAATTCAGTGATTGCTCCAGCTGATTTTGACCAATTAATTCAAAACAACCAGGTCATAATCATTCATTCAGACTACACTGGCCACACTGCAAGTTATTTGTTTTGTGACACCATCAAAGGACAATGAATTAGAAGCAGATATTACATATATAGATACAAAGAGAATCAATGGGTCTCACTCACTAACAACTGAGTGGATTATTTCATATCTGTAAGTACAGGAAAACATTTCACACAAAAAATTATGCCCAATTCACAACACATGCTTACACACATATATATTTGTTCTTAACCTTGTTTTAATGTTAGTGAAGTTAAAAGTTTTCTAAATTAGATTAAATATAAATTGTATTTTAACTACATATACAGTACATATATAGTACATATAATATATATAATATATTCTATTCTATATTTAAGATGAAACATCTATTCATCATAACACAATTATAAGGCCACCCAGAGTATGTGTTTTTTGCATACCTGTGGTATCAATTGTTCCTACAATTTTTCGTAAAGTTAGAATAATTTTATGGTACTTTTACATGACAACAAATGTACTACAAACAGAAACGTTCTTCCAACAACACTGTCAAAATGATCCCCTTTCACACAGAAAGATGTTTGTGAAAACTTTCACATGCAGATCTAACCTGTGCATACTTAGTAAATGTTACCTATTATTCCAACACATTATTTCTCTCTCAATACTGCACGTTCACATCTCTGACTGACTGCATTAGTGGAAGAGTGCAGATGTTCAAAAACCATTAAAACATCATGAAAAGCATTAGTTTTTGGTATTTAAAAAATGGAAGTAAAACCTTTAACCAGTTCTGAATAAGACCACATGACCACAGTGAGCTGTCTGCTGTCAGGTGCTTGTTACCTCACTTCCATCCTTCTTCCGCACAATGAAAACTTCACTCCATAGCTGGATGCCAGTGGTCTCTGGTTCTGATCCTCCTCTCCAGGAGAAACCTGTCAGAGGCTCATTCTCCTGCCCAAGCCAGTCCTGACCAGGCTGGAGAGGACAAAATAATAAGAGGTGAATTTACAGTGGGAATAAATATGCCTGGCTTCCTGCTCAAGAGCAGCACACTACCAGTATTCCAGTTATATTAGAAAGTGTCATCTTAACTGGGTGAATTTTGCTACATATTCAATTACGTGCTGTATTACATGATCTGAATATTGAATGTTTTTCTTCTGACCTTCCTATACATGTATCGGAGCATGAAATCCAAAAAGAAACTTTTCCCCTTTCGGAAGGCACCGGCGACAGACACCACCACCACATCCTTATCTCGAACCTCAGGCGTCAACAGAATTCGACTGAGCGCTTCTGTGTCCAGGTCAAAGGAGTGATCCTCCTTGTTGACTGTCACGATCTGAACTGGCCCAGGATCGCCTCTCATCCTCTGTCCTATATCACACGCTTACTATGGGCGACAATAAAAATGTTTCAGCTTATTGGCTGCAATAAAATAAGGTCACACATTCATATTCGAGTGCATGCCACAATTAGGTTTGACCTTTACAGCTAGCTGTTAATTTCTGCTTGGAAATATCAAAGATATGATCAAATATTAAGAAATATCAAATGTGTTAAATCACATTTCTGGGAGGCATTATTGAGACAGTACTGGCCCTGTTGGCTGGCAGGGCAGGGTTTGTTGGGAAATTGCGATGTGGCAAGCCAGTTAAAAGGTTCAAGCATGCTCTTCTTCACTGACAGACTTCAGCTTGAATGTGATTCATTGTTTCAATCATTCAGACTGCTTTCACTCGTGGGCAAATGTGTACAATCAACACTGCTGTGGAAAGTCAAAGCCACTGTCATCTGCATATAGTGGAAGAGTTTGTACACAAATGTGTGTATAAGTGAAACATCACACCCTGAGGAATAAAATACACAGGTGGAACCGATAAAAAAAAAAAAAAAGGTGAGGTCTGGAACAGACAAACCTGCTGAAAAATGTCAGGAATCCCTGGCTGTTTCTCAAAAGAATGTAATAATTACAGATACTTACAGTACTGCATGCGTTGCATGTAGTAAAGAGAAACGAGGCAACTGCCACTAAGAAACTTCTGTCAAATATGATAAATGAACATATGAACTTGCTCATGTCAACCATTAAACGCATTCAGAGTGGCTTCAGATTGTGTTCGGGGGCCTGTTTCATAAAACAAGTTTAGGCAAGGCACGGCAAGGCAAGTTTATTTATATAGCACATTTCATACACAATGGTAATTAAAAGTGCTTTACATAAAAGAAAAGAGAGAAAAAAATCACAACAATAAAAACAAGGATTTTACCTTAAAATCAAGTTTACCAAATAAGCCAGGCTTATTTAATTTAGTCTGACTTATTTTGAACCAAATCAACTGACAATAAGTCAGACTAACTGAAATAAACCTGGCTTATGTGGTAAACTTGTTTTATAGTTAATAGTAAATAATCATGAGTAAATGTGAAACATTAGTGCAGATCCCTCCTCTCGTTGACAGGCTGAATTCCAGATCCTTTATGTAATATTTTCCATATAAGAATCAAAAGTTGTTTGTTTGGCGACATCTTACAAGATGCATGTATATAACGTTAAATACAATATAAAAATCAAACTTGCTGATATTAAACTAGCTAGTTACTACCGCCTCGCCCCAGCATTGAGGAGTTTCAATCAAACCGACAACATACTTGAGGAATGGACGAAACTAAAGTAAGCCATTTTAAAAGTGTCTTGAGCTAGTTTACATTTTACCGTCTTTGAAAGCAACCAATCAATTCCAGTACCTTATGCTTCGTTTATCTCTGCAGACCTTCCACTGGCTCCGTTTCAGATGATGAACGTTTCAGTTTTAATAAACACAACTTTGTCCGTCAAAGAACGTCCCACCGCGCGTGTTGCTGGGAAATGTAGTTTTGTTGGAAACGAATTCGAATACACTCCAACCGTCAGTAGGCCACAAAAACTACAACATCCAAGAGAACCCAGAGCGTGACAAGTGGCGTTTGTTGTTACGGTCCAATCAGAGGACTTAAATATTATTGAGCCTAGTGATTTATAAGCGTGAAACAATATTTTAATCTTCATTAAATATCACCTCTCTGATTACATTGTGCGCACATTTACACCTGTTTTTGTTACTCGGTAAGCTAATGCACTTAAAAACATTAACGTTAGCTCATCCCAACATGAAAATAGTACAAGCAACACTTCCCCCTTTTTTTCAAAAAAGTTTTGCCAGACATCTAGGGAGTGTCTTCTAGGCTTTCCATAATGAGTCACACTGGTATGGCAGCCTTCACTTTTGGTGTAGCCAGGACCAAGAACCACCCATGAACACATCTCATTTACTACATTACACAACAGCTTTTGGTTTATGCAGAGCTTGAGTTAAATATGTTTGTTATAGCACATGCTCGAAATCAGCTCGCACTCTTAAGCTGATTCTACATCCTAAAGCTATAAGAATTTTTTATACATTTATAATTATTTGCTTCCTATTAAATGTAATTTTCTGACAATAAATGGTTAAATTCATTCACGTGATTCATTAGGTAAGGGTAAGTGCAATACTATTACATTTAAAAAGATCACATACCTGTACATAGAAGGTGTACTGAAAATCTGACCTGCCTCTGGGGTTGCCCCACCCAAACTACATCCTTTTAATGATAGGTTAAGGTTTAGGGTGGGGTTGTGGGTTAGTCCTGCCTGACAATATAGTCTGCCTATGGTGACAACATATCCTGATAGGCTTTTACAGCTCATCTATTACATTAGTATTGCATCTAGATAGTTTGTATGCCTTATGTTGTAGCTTCAAGTATGACAGTTTAAACTACTGGTCGGTCATCTCGAGTACGTAGGTCAGATTTTCAGAACACTGGCCTTTTTCTTACAAGCCACTGCAGAGCAACCATTATCTAAAGGTTAAGATGTGTCATTTTCATAAATGAAGCCATATGAGAAGACATTAATAGTAATGTCTATTTATTAGCTTCACTAATTCACTCCTCAATGTCTTCTGGTTAAATCTGTCATCTACTACGAGTTTGCAAATTAAAATTAAAATTTATAATCTCAGATCTTAAATCAGGCAAAGACTTCAACGTAACATTTTAGTACTTTATTGCTACATGAGTTACACATGAAGAGGATGGGGTCAGAGTGTCATTTAGTGTCAACCTGTTAAACATACTAAAATAAACACGTGGATAAAGCAAAATATGACATGCATCATACTACACAGGAAACTAAACACTACAGAATGCTGTAGCATGACAATAATCAACAATCAAGAAATAAGGGTTAGATATTAATCTTTCCATCTACCCAATCTAACAGCTGGCAGTTTATCTCAATAATACTTGAACATGTTCATAATTTTGAACAATTTCATACTGTAAAAAAAAACTATTTTCTTCTAAACTCACATCAGAACTTTATCCCTCTAATTTGAATGTAGAACACAACAAATCTTTAGAATAATCTTAATGGAAGGGACTTAAAATGGCATGGAAGTGCATGAAATATTACATTTCAACCACAGAAAACAATAAATATTTTGTTCTTTATGAAAGCATTTTGCAGATGCTTTATTACCTATTATACACTAATACCAAGGATACCCTCACAGTGCTGTTGTCAGTCCCTACAAATGTTTTATTCGAATCACTAGATTATTTGGAATTGCTTATGTTGCACCTTTCATGACAGTAAGTAAAAGTTCAGGCAGTTATAAGGTGCCAATAGTACATCAAGCCTAGAGTTCTCGCAGTGGCCCCATCTTCCCATTAACCCTCCTTGCTTGTACACAGCACACAGGTAAGCTTTCAGAGGTTGCCTCCCGCAAGGTCAAGCAGTGACCCTGCAGCCTCCTGAGCCTCTGCATCAAGCTGCAGTATCTCAACCGTCTCCAGGTCCAACTCAGTGTCTCCTGGAAGAACCAGGTACTGATACTGCTGATACTGGTAATAGTGTAACTCAATGTAACCGCTGTCTGCCAGTGGATCTTTCTCTGAATCCTCGCCGATAACCTCTGTCAGATCCACAGACTCAATGGGGACCAGCTCCTCGTGATCTGGTGTCAAAGAGCACGGCGGGTTTGAAGACAGAGAATCTAGATCTGAGGAACAGTGAAATAGAACAGTTTGTGATGGAATTAAGAGAAGTGTATCATACATAACCACAGTGGACTACAAGAACAGGTCAGTAGTTAGTGTGACAGTCACTCTCTGTGACTCTCTTCTGTATAAAACTCACAGCTGGATATTTTCTTTCATTCACAAAAAAAAATACTAATTCACAGTTACTGTACTATTGTATTATTACTATTTAATTAGTACTGTATGGTGAAAAATCTTTGCAAATGAAGAGAGAAAACGGTCTGTTATCTGAGACTTCTTTACTTAAGTGACCCTGTAGTAAAACAGCCTGACACAGAGAGGACGATCATAATGTTAACGTGGCTATAGGTTGCTAGGGTAATGTCCGGTCATTACCAAGACAACAGCTCACAAACATGCCGTGTCTGGAAAAAGTGGATAAAGGCTAGCAAACAAAACAGTGCGTGCAAGAGAAACACCATATCACACAATACCATTTAAAAGTTTGGGGTCATTAAGAATGAAAACTGTCATTCAGCAAGGACACAAATTGATTAAAGGTGACATTAAAGACATTTATAATGACATAAAAGTTGAATTGAAAAACAAAAAATTGTTCATTTAAACTTTCTACTCACGGCAGAACAACTGTTTTCAACATTGATAATACAAAATGTTTCATGAGCAGCAAACAGGCATATTAGAATGATTTCTGAAGGATCATGTGACACTGAAGACTGGAGTAATGATGCTGAAAAAGTCAGCTTTGCCATCAAGGAATAAATTACATTTTTAAAATATATTAAAATAGAAAACAGTTATTTAAATTGTAATATTATTTCACAACATTACTGTTTTTACTGAGTTTTAATCAAATAAACCCAGCCTTGGTGAGCATAAGAGACTTGAACAGTAGTGTATAACATGTCTGTATCCATAACTGTTTAACGTTCATGCTCCTATATTTAATATTTATTTATAGATATGCTGTATTTAGGGTATTCTAGATGTTTTGGTCTGTTGTGTTGTATGTGTAATTGATTGTTTTTTGGAATGCCAAGATGAAACCAAAGACCAATTTTGAGCCAAGGCTGAACACTTAACTAAACTTCATTAGGTATAACTATAATTGTACTTTTTTGTTAGAGCATACTAATTCCAGTATGTTAAATTTAACTAGAGTTACATTTAGAAGCTGTGTTCAGTTGTGGCATACCTGAAATTTCCATAGTCTCACCCAAGGTGTTCTGCCCATTATCAGCCGCCTCCAACCTGTTCAGAATGGAGGTCAGATATGCATGTATCAGTATCCAAATGAACGAGTCATTTGTTCCTCTGCCGTTGTGCATAATGCATCAGATAATTCAATATTAAGCCTTACGGAGGTGGTGTGTATCATAAGAAAGCAAATCAAACTCACAAAACAGGCTTGTTCAGCAAGTTACTGTTGGTACGATGACAATAATGAGTTTTTCTAAGAACTTCTAGAAGAGCTGGTCGATATTCTGGACAAACACGCCATAATGAGCCCTTTCCAACAGACTGCAAAACAAAGCAGGAATATTTCATTAAACAACGAATCGGTATAGACTAAAGAGTTCATAAAATTCTGACTGGAAGTCTGACGCACTTGACTCTTGTCTCGATGTATTCGTTGGAAGCTCTTGCTCAAGGAAAGGTTGTGTCGGACCGAGTTCCTCCATCCACCGGGAGCCTCTTTATAATAGGGGAAGTTGTCGACAATCCACTCATAAATACCTTTCACAGGGAGCCTCTTCTCAGGCGAATCTTCTATTGCCATGAAGATGAGACTGCTAAAAGAGTACGGGGGTTTGGCACCGGAGGAAGGCAGCTGCTGGACAGGAATGGGATCTAATGTCTGGGGCAGTGTGGTGATTTTGGGCAGTGGCTGCAAAGGCAACAGGTTCCCTCTTTGATGTAGCCAGTTGAGGCAGGTCAGGTCATCCTGGTCAGATACTGTGGAGGGACTGAGGCAATGTGACTCTCCAGATGCCCGAGGGGTTGATGTAAAGTGAAGATAGGAGGATGGGGTGGTTGGGGAGGAAGAAAGGGACGCAGAGAGAACAGCAGCAGGCTGTGGAAGAGAGGGGGATCGAGACAGAGCTTCCGAGTTATTTTGGGGGGAATGTAAAGGAGAATGGGGTGGCAGTGCTTGTGTGTATTTCTCCATCGGTCTCTCAGCTGCAAGATACAGGTCCACACATTCACCTGTTGAACTGCAGAAACACACAAACAGTGTAATTAATGCATTGCACATATACTTTTTTTAAACGAGCAGTTTTCTTAAATAAGAATTTTTCATAAATAAACAAATAAATAACTTGAATGTATTAAACCCAGGAAGGAGGCTGTATCATTACTTTTTCAATACTGAGTGCACTACGAGTAAATGATTGAGCAAAGTAGTCAACCGAGAAATAAGATACATTCAACTGGCGCTAAACAAACACGGGTATGATGGACAGCTTGCTGATAATTAATGCGAAATATGAATGAGAATTTTAAACAAATCGATTATTCTATCACCTGACAAACACGGAAAGCAAAGCCACATGGTCTATATACACCTGAGAAAATGGCGCAAGAATATTAAGTTACATTTAGAATAATTACCCAAGCATTCATGCTCGCGTGAAGCCTTTATGCCAAGACAAAAGAGCGATAGAACAGCGAAAAACTTACCTGAACAAGTAGGAAAGAATTTATAGCATCCAGTCTCCGATTCTGTTCTCTTATAAGTTTAAAGTTTCTGTCAAAGTGTTAAAATATCTGCAAAGGAAACTGTTATGTCTCGCACTATCCTGTCCTGTCTGCGCTCTGTCCTTTCCCGCGTTTCCTTGGAAACCAGAAGGACGCTTTGCAGCCGGCGCGCCTCCTGCGACCCCTCCTTAAAGAGACACTCATGAATTGAAACGAGATTGGCTTTATTTTTTAGCTTAATTTTGGCCGTTTGTACTTCTATATGTGACACTGAACCACAAAACCAGTCATAAGAATATAATTTTTTTAATTAAGATTTATACATCATCTAAAAGCTGAATGAACAAGCTTTTAAATTGGCGTATGGTTTGTTAGGATAGGACAATATTTGGCTGAGATACAATGATTTGAAAATCTGGAATCTGAGGGTGCAAAAAAAAAATCTAAATATTGAGAAAAAAAAAATCATCTTTAAAGTTGTCCAAATAAATTTTTTAGCAATGCATATTACTAATAAAAAAAAAAAAAAGTTTTGATATATTTACAGCAGGAAATTAACAAAATATCTTCATGGAACATAATCTTTACTTAATATACTAATGATTTTTGGCATAAAAGAAAAAGCGATCATTTTGACCCAAACAATGTATTGTTGGTTATTGCTACAAATAAACCCATGCCACTTATGACTGGTTTTGTGGTCCAGGGAAACATATTTGATGGAAAAGCGTCTTATGTTTATCTTTTGTAAGTGTTTACAGCAGCTGAACTCCAATTTAATATGTATATTGCACCTAATCTATCAAGTCGTATTGCTTGTAGACTAATGATATCATAACATATCAAGTACTTGAACTGACAAGATATAAACAATTCTTAACATTAAAAAAAAAAAAAAAGTGTCAGTAACCTAGACGATCACAGGATTTATTTTGCCTAATGCAGTTAAAGAAGAGGACAGAAAGCCAGCACACACGACACCGGGGACGCTGATCGATGCCGGGGCACCAGGGACCAAAGAAAACCAGAAAAAGAAGGACACTTAAGTTGAACATGTGTTCACTAATTGCACATCACACAAGAATCACAGCACAGGGCAGATAAATCAGCATGCCTCTTAAAATGAAGTCTGGATTTTGTGACACTAAAGCAGCATGGCGAAGACACAAGAGCAGTCAAACTGCTATTTTCCCATTTTCTCCATGTGAAAACAACGGCAGAAGAACACAATCCTGTAAAAATATTACATTATATTTTCAACAATTGCTCAGTAGATGACAACGCTGATGAAGCCAATATTGAAGATCAGACCACATAAATCCTCTGTGAAAAAACACAACCACGGTATGCCACTTTTCTGTAACAATGCCAAAATTTGAAACCATCCCAGTCCAGCATTGTCATTTTAAAGTTCCTTCACAGTATAAATACTGTAGGTCATCTGACCAAATGAGTGGTGAGCCAGTAAATGATGATTGGCTGAAAGGCAGCTGATGCCAGGGTAATGTACAAGCGAAAGTGGGGCTTGGCACTCGCTCCGGCACCCATTGAGTCTGCTGAGAATGAAGACAGGATCTTCATTTTTAGAGAACGAACCTGAAAAAACATTCATTTTACAATTAATTGGAGAAATGCATTGAAAAATATAAATATGTAAGCATCATATTTCTAAACAAAACTTACAATAAAAAACATGAGAGCACAAGAAGACCAAGCAAGAGCAACAAAGTAGCCGTCACTGCCGAAGAGCAGTCCACACAACACTGTGAAAATGATCCTGAAAAATAGAAGAAAAAAACATCTTTAACGCTATATAAAACACAACACACGATCCAGTTACAAACAGTGGCTCTTCCACTGACATGTAAAATACATTATGATATCCAACCGAAACATACCCCACATATTTGTATCCACTGTAAGCAACAAGGTCAAACGTTGAGAGGTCTGTGTGAACTGTGAGCAAGTAAAGACTGAGCAACATGACAAGAACTTCGATGATGATCCAAACCAGAGCTGTGCTTGCACACAAACCCAAAACCTCTGGACTGAACCTGAACATGTAGAGAAAACAAAAACTATTAATCAGGTCTCATATAAAACACTGTCAAAAAGATTACTTGAATGTGGCAGTGCTGATCATACTGATATGAATCCCATTTAGTAGGGTCACATGAGGGTTACTGAATGCTATAGGCTAGTTTGGTAATAGATTATTTTATTAAATGTATTTTCATATGAATCCCTTAGGATGTCCAAGCACTCCAATATCCATAAAGTGGAAACATCAGTGTGTTAGTCAGTCTCCTATAAAAACCACTACTACTCACTGTTTCTGGATTCCTAAAGCCATTCCAGCCAGTAAAATGTAAGTGATAAAAGCCATTGCTAGAAGAAAACAAAAAGGTTTGATGAAATCATAAGTGCAGACAATGCAACAACTTTATAAATTCAGATACATGGTTTCTGATTTTACTACATGCCAAACACATTGCAAGCATGGTATTGTTGCTCATACTTAATGTGCAGTCTTGCATTAAATCCTAGTACTCAAGGAAGCAAGAGTCCCCTTAAAATCTCTGTGCAATTAGGAGGTGGGTTTTTTCAGGTAGCTAGGGATAAACATGTTTATAAAATCTAACTTTCTCAGCAAGATTCTCTTCAACTGATAATCTGCCGCAAGGCCTGACCTGAAGAACCTTGGGATAACGAGAAGACGCAGGAGGAGGGCTGTCGGAGAGAACAGCCAGTTATTGAAAATCCACTACCTGTAGTGGGAACAACAAAAATGGCACAAAAACTAGAGTTTGAAACTTCTCCTACAAAGTAGGTACGGATTTCATTGATAAGCGGGTGTTAGGTGCGGACAGGGTAGGCTCACGACAGAGAGGTAGGCGCCGGTCGCGCGGGGAGTTGCGCTGAAGAAAGGAACATATATAAAATTTAAATCTACTGGTATGTAGGACTGGAGGCAATTGACAGACATGGCACCCCCCGGTGTGAGGGAGTGTCTCTGTGGTAAACGTACTCCCAGTCGGACGGGATGAGTGACTCATCGTACTGGCAGTAAAGAAAAATAGATGATATATATAATAGCATACCCAAAAAAAGATTTTATTTTAAACGTCTTACATGTTGTCCACGATAGTAAGAATTAGAATGCATCTGGGTGATGCAAGACAAGTTTGACAATTTCATTTATAATAAAGTAACAAGATATTAGAATTGTTTAAATTAACTTTTTACGCTATATTTAATGCATATTAGATATTTAGAGTTAAAAAAAGTCCAAAAAAAAGCTATTGTAATTAAAATGAGGAAAATAATGTTAATAAACATTAATGATCACTCGTTATGACAAACAGGTATTTGGGTATCAACTGCAAAGAAATACTTCAGCTTGTTCACCGACATGAATCGGTTAATCTGTAAGAGATGACAAGGTGGGAGAAAAATAAAATCAATTACACAATAAATATTGATACTTAACATTTATCAGAAGACAGATGCAATGCATGATTGACATCTACAGTTGGGTCAACACTTTCCACTTCATTGACATAACATACACCTGTGATACCTTAAGTTGAACATGGCATCTCACCTCTTTGTTCACAATATCCTTGCCTTGATTGGCAAGTGATGAGCCATACATCATGGCAGCACTGGCCACTGGATCAGCAAAGAGGCTGCCCACTCCAGGGTCTTGACCCCCTGCTGATGCATCAGCCATATTATATTCTGAACTATAGTTCTGGCTGTTCATGGGTGGGGGCCCAGAACTGGTGTCATCAAAAAGAAGCGGACCCCCACTGGGCGGAGATGCTCTGGCTCTGGGCTTTGCTGCATGGGGGGGGGAAAAATCACTGATACAAGCAACATCACATTTAGACATTCTCACATAAAATATATGGCTGCTTATGCATCAAAAAAAAAAAACTAGGATCGTAACACTTTTTCAAATTCCATTCTTCACCTATGACCTGTGTTAAAGTAACTGATTACAATATGATGTGGCAAAGGGTTAAAGAGTTCACACAACATGTCATCAAACCAAGATATCTAATTAGGTCTAATTACTTTACAATCTGCATTGCACTTTGATGCCAGACTGCTCGTGATGTAATCAATTTAGGCTTTGCTGATTTTAAAGTACAGTATGTGGTTGTCCACGTATCTAAAAGAGCAACGTTTTGCAAAGTTCTTTCATACGTACTCGCCCGGTATCCATGCTGCTGGAAATCCATCTTCTCTGCTGTTTTGAATTCCAAAAACAATTTGATTAGCTTTAAATCTACAATACAACCGATTACAGTCTGCCACTAATATGTTGCATCAGATGTCAGCATCAGACTACTAATAATACACTAGCTTGCTATGTAGCTAATCTGAAAGATGCCTAACAAAACATGTCAAATTAATCTTGAACGCGGTAACAGAAGTATTACTAAAACACTTATTTTGTCGCGGATGCAAACGATCGGTAGTCACCTATAATTTAAATTTGAAATATTGTTTTCTAAATAAGTTCTCGTGTTAGCTTATACTCACAGGTACTTCTTCACCCTTACACCCGCCTCGCCTCGCTTCTCATTGGCTGATGAGAAATGTGCCTGCGTGGCAGAGATGAAAAATATCACAATTTCATTGGTTAAAATGACGGTTGCGTAGACTGAAGTTCTTACATTTTGATTGGCTGTAAGCAAGGCAATAAAAAAAGAAAGTGGCTAGCCTAGGCAACCGAAAGGAAAATAAATCTTAAAACAGCGGCAAGTTTTACTGGTAATTTATTAAGTTTCACATTTATTGAGTTTCACACGTTTATCCCTTTTTTTCCTGCGATTTTGTGTGTATATAGTTACAATTAAATTCTACAGTTTTCATACATTTTGAAAGACGTCCAACTTTTCATCAATTCACAAACCCGCTCACTCACCCTGGAAAACTGGTTTGGGGAAATCTGGCATAAGGTAATGTTAATACACTGAATGAAAAATGTGTGTGTGTGTGGAGTGTGTGTGTGGGTGTGTGGTGTGTGCGGTGTGTGTGTGTGTGTTGTGTGTGTGTGTGTGTGTGTGTGTGTTGTGTACGGTTATATAGTTCCTGGTGGGGACTTAATCCTGAATACACACAGACTCATGGGGACTTGTGTCACGGTGGGGACCTAAATTGAAGTCCCCACGGGTAAACAAGCTAATAAACACAAAGAATTAAGTTTTTTTGAAAATCTAAAAATCCACAAAGTTTCCTGTGAGGGGTAGGTTTAGGGGTAGGGTTGGTGTAGGGCAATAGAAAATACGGTTCTGGTACCAGTAGAAAAAACATTGTCTATGGAGAGTCCCACAAGGATAGCGGACCAGAATGTGTTGTGTGTGTTGTGTGTGAACATTCAGTAGCAAAACTGATGACACACATGTCAGAATCTCAGGATGATATGAACACAGGTGAAGTGCACAGGTGATTATGTGTATTGGAAAATTAATCCTGGTAGTGGGAGACAAAGAGGAATAGGAGGAGGAGAGAGAAGGCGAAAAGAAAAATGAAGGAGACGAGGTCAAAGGTCATTTGATGCTGATGAAATATAAAGCACTAATGTTCTTGTGCATGGAATGACCATGAGGACAACTGGCCTACAGGCTCATCTACAGGGTTTTTACTCTACTTATACATTACAATTACAGTACAGTAGAAGTACAACCAAAGTTTGAGTCTGACAAAAGAGAACATGTGTTTCTGATAAACAATATTTGACTTTGACAAGGTAAGTTTGAGCTGGAAGTTTGCACACGTTGGTGTGTAGTTTTGAGATTTGTGTGTTTATAGTTGTGAGGAAATGGTGAATTGTGTTAATGGAATGTGTGTTTACAATTGAGAAAAACTGTTAAAACATGTAGTATAATTCCAAGTAATGTTGGTGTGATGTGTGTGTGTGCTGTGTATTAATCACTTATTTATTTGTTAAGTATTTAAATATTCAATGAGCCATACTTTACAGAATAAAATAAAATAACAAGCTCAGTGAGTTAGAATCATATTTTTCACTTATTAGAACGAACTGGACTTGTCTGTCCTTTTTATGAGTTACTGTTTTTGTGCACTCATGGATTTGAGACACTCCAGTGTATTTGTTGTAATAGGCCAAACAATTCACTAGTTCAATTTCTGATCATTTATGGCTTTCATTTGTTGAGCTGATGCATAATTATCATGTCACCGTTAAAGTCCATTACTGTGAGAATGCAAATCATTTAAATAAAAGCATTCATACATCATAATATGTACAAATTTCACCTAAGTGTGTGAGAAATAATAAGCTTATTATCTGATATACTGTAAATTATCTGGTATAGTGCTGGGATACTAACCTTTTTGTGATAAATTAAAAAATAGCAACATATTTGGATAGGGAGTGCCATTCATTTCTTACGTGTGCAGAACATCAACACACGTAAATTGTTTGCATCAGTACCAAGTCTTGGGTAACAGCACATCCTATCTGGGTAAGATGCACCTAGCCTGCATGTCCAGGCATGTTGTGGAGAGTTGCAAAAGGGGAGTGCCATCACAGCATTCCATTGTGCTTAGGTCATAATTCACCTAATGAGGCATTAACACTCTGGTTACAACCAGATCTTGCCAGGATAAATCTGAAATATAGTACCACAATATCATTAAAAAAAGAAGGGGGTGGGGGTAATCAAAACTAGGACAAAGGGAACAGTGAATTCCAAAGGAAGTCAATTAGTTCTCAAACATAGATTGGGCAAGATATCATTTAGATATGATATCCACTTCATTCTTGTGGTTTCATTTTTACAAACATTGTTTCCTTGGGCACAAACAGATCATTGTTGTACTGGACAGTTAAAAATGAGTCATAATGATGCTGACAAGGAGTAAACCTTGAATAGTGGTGACAAAAAATTTGCACTGTAATTCAGCAACTAAGTATGATGTCAGTGGGACCAGGGTACACTCTAAAAAATGCTGGGTTAAAAACAACCCAGTGCTGTTTGACAATAGGACCGAACCAAAACACAATTGAACCGCTGGGTCAAAACAGACCAATTGCTGGGTTTGTCCCTATTTTACCCAGCACTGGGGTGTATTTAACCCAGCATTTTTAGAGTTATAGAACTTAAAAAATCCACCAAAGTAATAAAGACGATCATAGATTTACAATAAAATGCCCCTTTTAAATTTTTTGGGTGTAGTTGTTAGGATGTTGTTCAGGTAACAGTCATAATTGTTCAGATTTAAAATGAATCTTATAATTTCAAAAGATTTACTTATTTCATATTTATATAATAGGTATATTGAGCATTTCGCATAAATGGTCACACACTGTGTGTTTTTCGGACACTGGTGTGAACACTGTAACAGGAAACTGGGCTGAGAGCAACTTACCTAAAAAGCACAAGTTTGCTTCAAGTATCTGCTCTGTGATTGTAAAATATTTGCGCTCAAAATACACCAGATTGCAGGTCTACAGTGAACTGCTCAACAGTTTGTGGTTTTCAGAAACAAAAAGGAAAGGTCATGAATCCAGATTTCACTGCCTGACACCATTTAGCTGAATCATTCTCCTATTTACTGCTGTAGGGATGATTCAGCGGAATGGTGAAAGGCAGTGAAAATAGTTTCATGAGCCTTCATGCATTCATGGCATTCATTCACTGTATGCTGCTTTAATGTGGTCTCTCCACTGGAACGTGCCGAAACCTCAGTGTATACACGACTTCACTTGTGGAAGACCAGCCGCTAGTATGTACTCATGGGAAGAGTACGTGAATTGGTTGGTGTGTCCAATTAAATGTAGACCACACACTGCTTACCAAGTGTTAACACAAACCCGCGTGCTAGTACAGAAACGGTACAGATCTGTATAGATCTCCGAAGGAATAGCTGAATAATAAATAACGAACGCTGTTGTAAAACGCTCAAGTTTCGATTCAGAGTGCCTATCACTAGCTCAAACAGAAGGAGTTCCCGGAAAAAAACCATATTTGGTCATATACGTAATCTTCCATGTGACTGTACGTCATTCTAAAGACCGGCAGAACCAATTCCCTTAAAATGGGAGGGGCGAAAACTGTACCGTTCTTGATCACTTATTTATATTCTGGTGAACACTCGGAACCGCCAGTCTGACAGAAAGATTGAATTGTACTACACATACCAGAAAACATTATTTTTGCGTTTATTCTACCTCTGTCGGCAATATGAACATTTTAAACGTTGACAGATACTGTTAGACTCCCCCAGGCGTATCGTGGTGGATTCTACCGCTTTCCCGCAATAAGGTGGATTTTTAATTTGCTTTTGAATTTCGCGTAAACTGTCGGTGATATATAAGGAGGAGGGACCTTTTTGGGAAAGCAGACCCAGAAAAGTAAGCAGCGACACAGAGTTCACAGAGTTAGTCAACAGTTTCCTCTGGATTACTGAAGAGTCACCGGCATACATGTACAACTACGGAAGCCTGGGCAGTGGAATCGATCGGACCTTCCCAGATAACGGCTCTGGATCAGGCTCGAGCTCTGCGACTCTCGCGACAATCTCTGCCACAACTCCACAACAACAGGTAGGTGTCTTTCTCTCATATCTATTTAAGTCATTTGTTATGCTCTTAAACTTCAAGATGAGTATGAGATATGTATGAATAAGTTACGGTATCATTTTCTAAATTGTTCATTTAAGACAAAAAGTAACATTTTAATCATGAACTTTAACATATCATTATGCTTTAATGCCCAAAATATCATTTATTTAGAAATTAGTTGTAATTCATATGTCTTAACATACCATTATTTATTTAGAACACGTTTTAGATGTCTTCTCTGTGGACAGAGTAGATTTAAGAGCCCCTGTTTAGGATTAATGACCTAATAAATATTGCCAAAACAGACAGTAGTAATAATAATAATAAGAGACTTAATGATTCAGGTTGGTGTTTATATCTGGGTGTTTCTGCAAACACAACAACAATGGGGTTTTGAGTCATAATGAGATATAATAAAGTCTCCTCCCTAAATATCTAATGCCACTGCGTTGGTAACTTATGATATATTGTCTGTCTCTTGTACTTTGAAGCAGAAATATTCCGTGGCAGGATCCAGTCAGTTTGTGCCCAGTCTCAATGACATAACTTCAAACCAGGACCTTCAGTGGTTACTTCAGCCCTCCATTCTAGGCACCCCGGGACTATCCAGGGCACTTCGACCATCCTACCCACTGCTGCCAAGAATCCCATCTATGAATCCTCAACTTTCCCAATCACATCTGTCCCGGCCGGGTGTTATTAGAGCAACTATGGCTGTTGGCAGCTCAACAAGAAGCAGAAATTCTGAATAAGGACACCAAATTGAGAGGCCAGTCTAAAGTATAATGTTGTGCCCTCTAAAGGTTTTGCCATTATGTGAGGTTTGGTAAAGTTATTAACCAAAGTTTAACAGCCATCCATTAGAAAGTAATCAAATTATAGGAACTGTATTACACCGAGTGACAGTAAAAAATAACTTTAGTTTTACAGTCGTTCGTTGCGTGTGTTGTCACGAAGAATACTGGACATGAGTGGCACGCACTATAACGTGATATTGAGGAAAAACAAGGTTCTGTGTTTTAGCAGGTGATTCATAAAGAGTGAAAAAATGTACACTAGTTCATAACTGTTCTGAATACAGATCTCTCTGAGAGACAATACGGCAAAACCGGGTAGTGGTAGGCAGTATGGGCAAAATCGTATATCACAGCATGACTCATTTTTAACATGGTAATGGTATATATTACAAACAAGAAAACTGTTTATATATTAAATCACCACATGTTAAAAGCTATTTTGAGATAATCCAGAGAATTAAATACTTCACAAAAGAAATACAATTCATCTAATTTGATCATTTTGTCTTTTAACTTTGAATTTATTGGAAAACCTAAAAAAAAATAAAAAAATCATACTTAGTCAATGTAACTGAATGGGAAAAAAAACATTTGCATTATGTCACGCCTGAATAAAAAACAAAAGATTCAAAACTATAAAACTAATGTTATAAAATGGATAGTTAAGATTAAATTGACTAGATGAGTCACATTAAAATACCCCTTAAATATTAAAATACGTAAAATACTCATTGGCATTCCATATAAATGCTCCTTGCAATGTTGCCACTGTAAACTCTGCATTTTGCCTAACAAATATCACTTAGCAAAAACTAAAAAAAAAATGTTTTTTTTTTTAAAAACTTGTTTGGCATACATCCCACACTTTATTGCATGGACTGCTCTGTGACACGTAGCTGTCCTAACCAATATATCCATCTACTGTAAAATAAATGGTAATGTAGCATATTTACACACATTTCTAGTGTTCCATAATATATACTGTCATACCACCAATCCCTATTAAACAACCAGGTCTTCTGGCTGATATTTTGGTGTGTGTGTTTTCAGGCCAACTTGTGTTCTAAACCACACTCATTAGTACACACTGTACACAAAATGCATTAGTAAGAGTTACAGTGTACAGAAACATTGGAACACAGGTTGTGGATGTGGGAAGGGGTGGTGGGATTTGGCAAAGTCGAAGTTACTGAGACAGAGTACTTCATGTTATTAGTTCAAATGGGTCACTTAACAGAAGGCCACAAGAGTGCTATTGATAGAAGGCTCTTTACTCGGAGAGTACACCCTCATCAATACAGCATAGTGAGTCTGAGCAGATGTCATGGCTCTTTGGCTTCACGGTGACTTTTACAGACAGTGATCGGCAATTGTGATGCTGTGAGGGTCGAGCTGAGGCGAACTTCCTCCAGTGACAGAACGTAACATGCTGCTGTCTCAATGAGAGCGATTTCAATTTGAAACCAGATTAGATTACTTGCACAGAGATTTAATGATGAAAACCTGCGAGCCTTTTCTTACAACATAATGTCTAGCAAGTAAAAAAGGATAACTATACTGAAGGGGGTCTACAGGACCAATGAGGGACACAACTCCTTTGCCCCTCTTTGGTCAGTGTATTGTGAATGGTGGAGTTGAAGACCAAATGGGAACAAACCTGCTTTCCCTCTGCTCTGACTTGTACTCAATAGCGATCAATAACAACTTGAGCTTCACATAGCACAGCCTGAAACAAAGAATAGACATTTAGTGTGCTGAAGTCATCATTTAGCTATTTAAATTCATAAGACCCATTAAATGGTCCTAATTAATGTTTATCTAGTGCAATCAGAAGACCCTATTACCATGAAATCTCATTGGTTCAAAATCTTGCTTTAAACATTAAACATCAAATCTGTTCCAATTGGCTGTGATTGTGTCAAGTAACGGTTTCGCATTCAGTGTGGAGAAACAAAATTAGGACATGTGATAGTTCAGGTCTGCAGTAAATTTGGCAGTATATTAAAAGGCAATAATTTATGATATTTACTACAATGTGCTTGTATACAGAGTAACGACATGCTGTAAAGCTCCCATGCTTTAGAGCAGAAGCATACTTACTCACAAACTGTAGGAAATGAAAGCCCCACAAAGGCACTGGACAGGTACTCAGTGTACATTTCATTGGCCACTCCCTCCAGATAATACTTCTGCCACGTGTCCTCCTCAATCTGCACAGAAAATACATTTGGATTCAGATACGCAACAGTCAGGGAGGACAACATATTTCATTTTATGGGAATGGCTAGATAGCAATCAGAACATGTTTAAACATTTTTACAAAAAGACTCAAGAAAATTATATCTGACTTAAAGGGATAGTTCACTCAAAAATCATGTTATCATTTGCTCAACTTCCTGTCTAAACCCATAAAACTTTTGCTCATCAACAAACTGAGATGTTTTTAATGAAACCTGAGTGATTTATGTGTCTCTATTAAAAATCCATTCCACCAAACCATAAATAAATTCTAAAAGAAAACCATATGAATCAAGCACTTTAATCCAAGTCTTCTGACAAGTCACAAGTGCTTTATATTATATAAGGAATTGTGTCTCTTCAGAAGATTTTGAGATTGAATAGATTAAATGTAGGCTTTTATTCACATAAAAACACTGATCAATAACTCATACATAGAGCTCGTTAAATATGGTAAGTGGAAAGTTTGATGCAAAAAAACAAAAACAATGAGGTTTGTTTACCATATTTGATGTAGACTATGTACATGTGTTTATGTGAATAAAAGCCTAAATTAATCTGTTTTTCATATTAAGTAAATGTGTCTCTTCAGAAGACTTAGATTAAACCGCTTGATTCATATGGATTACTTTTACAATCTCCTTATGAACTTTGAAAGTGTTAACGTTGTGGTGGTAATGGATTTTCACTGGAGGCACTGAAATCATATACTGAAGTCCTTATGGGTTTGGAATGACATGAGGGTAAATAACTGAAGACTGTTTTTGGGTGAACTATCCTTTTACAAACATGTCTTTCCAAAAATCTTCCAGTGAACAAAAAGCTCTAGAAAACATAGGTTGAGAAAATGAGGCAGTGTATCTACTAAATGTATGGTATATAATTCTTTCCCTCAAAGCCTTGTTTTCATGTGCATCAAATTACATATGGCATCTACCCTGACTAAGGTGAATAATCCCAAAGATGCATTGTGCACAGTCTCATACCGTGAATAACATTCATGCAAAACACAGCTTAAACATGCCTTACACTTTGAAGTTGCTCTCTCATTTTTTCACACCTGTAACATTTCAACCTTTGTCAGACTTCGAGAATAAAGGCCAGGCATATTCCCGTGTCAGAGCACACAGCTGGTCTCTTCATCATCCTCTCATTACATGCGTCTCAGGATGTGGGGCGGGTGGGGCTGTGATAAGCAGCAGGGCTATTAGGCAAACACTCTGCCATTAGCCAGCCATCTCACCCAGCCAACATCTGTCTGACAGACAGTCAAGAGAGACGCTTTCAAAGCCAGGCCCGACTCCCTTTCCCACTGCCAGGCTAAGAGCACTTGCATTCTGGGCAGGCATCTTTTAGGGCGGCACTAATGGGTAGAGATTTGTCATTTAGTCCTAAAGAGATGGCAGCCATTTACTGCAGGCTCCCTAAATTACCCCATGCGTTTGCGCCCTGCCTGTCAGTGCTGATGTAAGTGTTGCAGGCGTGTTCTCTCGCACCCACTGAACAATTATTTCCTCCAGTCCCTCTAGAGAGCCCGATCCAAAACCCCTCTGCTTACTGCTTTTTTGTTAAACCTGAAGAGATAAAATATTCATGCTGAACATTCTTGTGGTTTATTTGTAGCGAACGACACAACACATCACAGATTTATAGTTAGGACAACAGATATAATGCAAATGTGTTTGTGGCTGTGTGAATGTGTGCGTCTCTGGGGTGTGGGTCTCATTAACACCTCTCGGTAACACCCTTCTGCTCTGCTTCCTGAATGCCCACTCAAATCAGTCATGTTGCTGTCTACTCCACCGGCCCTCTCTAACCTCCCTCCTGCAGCAGACAGACTGCCCTTACACTCTCACACATTGTCTGTGTTGTCTTATTTGGGTATCACTGTGCCTTATGTGAAATTGCTGATGGAAACTGACTGAAGATATTTCAGACGAAAGCCTACAAAAACACCTGTGCTGTTTAAGCCTACACACAAGTACAAGAAATGTTTGCTAGAAATTTACTATACCACTAGAGAGGCTTTGTTATGGTTGCCAATTAAAGTTAAAGGATCTACCTCACGATTATTGCACTTAACATGTTGATAAGTATATTTATTTATGCACGCAGTAGAAATACATATTTTCCTTACAGAAAGCGTAAATAGTACGCTACTTGATTATATATATATATATATTAGATATATAATATCTATATAGATATATAAATATATCTACGTAGGGTACGGAAATATTCCGAACCCCGTTAAATTTTTCCTCTTTGTTAATTGCAGCGCATTACTAAAGTCATTTCTTTATTTTTTTTTCCTACATTAATGTCACCCAGCATCCCATTATTGACAGAAAACACAGATTTGTGTGACATTGTTGCAGATTTTATTAAAAAGAAAACTGAAATATCACTAGGTCCTAAGTATTCAGACCCTTTGCTGTGGCACTCATATATTTAACTCAGGTGCTGTTCATTTCTTCTGATCATCTTTGAGATGGTTCTACACTTTCATTTGAGTCCATTTGTGTTTGATTATACTGATTGGACTTTTTTAGGAAAGCCACACACCTGTCTATATAGACCTTACAGCTCACAGTGCTGTCAGAGCAAATGAGAATCATGAGGACAAAGGAACTGCCTGAAGAGCTCAGAAACAGAATTGTGGCAAGGCACTGATCTGGCCAAGGTTACAAAAACATTTCTGCTGGACTTAACGTTCCTAAGAGCACAGTGGCCTCCATAATCCTTAAATGGAAGACGTTTGGGACGACCAGAACCCTTCCTAGAGCTGGCCGTCTTGCCAAACTGAGCTATCGTGGGAGAAGAGCCTTGGTGAGAGAGGTTTAGAAGAACCCAAAGATCACTGTGGCTTAGCTCCAGAGATGCAGTCGGGAGATGTGAGAAAGTTGTAGAAAGTCAACCATCTCTGCAGCCCTCCACCAGTCGGGTCTTTATGGCAGAGTGGCCCGACGGAAGTCTCTCCTCAGTGCAAGAACACCTGAAAGCCCGCATGGAGTTTGCTAAACAACACCTGAAGGACTCCTGGTCTTATGAGACCAAGATAGAACTTTCTGGCCTTAATTCTAAGGCGTATGTGTGGAGAAAACCCATGGCACTGCTCATCACCTGTCCAATACCGTCCCAACAGTGAAGCATGGTGGTGGAAGCATCATGCTGTGAGGGTGTTTTTCAGCTACAGGGACAGGACGAATGGTTGCAATCGAGGGAAAGAAGAATGCGGCCAAGTACAGGGATATCCTGGACGAAAACCTTCACCAGAGTGCTCAGGACCTCAGACTGGGCCGAAGGTTTACCTTCCAACAAGACAATGACCATAAGCACACAGCTAAAATAACGAAGGAGTGTTTTCACAACAACTCTGTGACTGTTCTTGCATGGCCCAGCCAGAGCCCTGACTTAAACCCAATTGAGCATCTCTGGAGAGACTAAAAATGGCTGTCCACCAACGTTTACCATCCAACCTGACAGACCTGGAGAGGATCTGCAAGGAGGAATGGCATAGGATCCCCAAATCCAGGTGGGAAAAACTTGTTGCATCTTTCCCCAAAAAGACTCATGGCTGTATTTAGTCAAAGTTGCTTCTACTAACTACTGAGCAAAGGGTCTGAATACTTAAAACCATGTGATATTTCAGTTTCTTTTTTAATAAATCTGCAAAAATGTCAACAATTCTGTGTTTTTTTTTCTGTCAATATGGGGTGCTGTGTGTGTACATTAATGAGGAAAAAAATTCACTTAAATGATTTTAGAAAATGGCTGAAATATAACAAAGAGTGAAAAATTAAGGGGGTCTGAATACTGTCCGTACCACTGTATATATATATTTTTTTTTTCTCAGAATTCTTTAATGAACAGTACATTTTGAATAGAAAGTTGTCATTACAATGTAACAGTCTTTACTGTCACTTTTGATCATTAGATTTTATATTCTTAAACAAGATATTTTACTTACCCACTGGCAATATTTTACTTGTTTTTAAGCAAAATGCACTTAATTTAGTTTTTTCCCACTGGAAACAAGACTAAATATCTTGTCATTTTGCTTATCTAGTAAATGTATCTTGATTTAAGAATTTTTTTATATTTTGACTAAAAACAAGACAAAATACAAATTAAGATAAGCCATTTTTTGCAGTGTTTTGTGTACCATTACATCCCTAGCAGACAGTAAGGCAGCTAATGTAGTACTGGGACAGAGCCTATTTTACAACTAACCTAATTACAACTGAGAGCTGATGGACATAATGTTAATTTTTCTCTGTATTACAGTATGTTGCCATCAGACTCATTAAGAGATGACTGGCATTTTAAACAGTATTGATACACAGATGCCCTGTTTGAGACATAGAAAGTGATTTTGGTGTTACCATGGTATCTTTTATAAGTATGGACATTGGTCTGAGAGGTTTGACGTGTGTGTTTGTATGCTGCACTCTGGCATGGGTGGTCTGGGCTGTCTCTCCTCCATGTTTTTATGAGAAGACTGATGTGCCCTGCAGATGTTTCCACATATGCCACA
Organism: Sinocyclocheilus anophthalmus; assembly: GCA_018155175.1. NCBI lineage: Eukaryota > Metazoa > Chordata > Actinopteri > Cypriniformes > Cyprinidae > Sinocyclocheilus > Sinocyclocheilus anophthalmus. Next base: position 2,960 of record JADLZN010010063.1, on the reverse strand, counting down.
TTTAAACAGTCATTACAAAGTCATTCCTCATCTCTTTATGACAAGAGAATGCTGCTCTCCATGTTGAAAGAAAATAAATGGTAAAAAAAATAGTCTTGAAAAAAAATAATCAAAGAAAGTAAAATATAACCCCTTGCGGATTTCAGAATAAGTTTTACGATCTCTGCGAAATTCTTCAGTCTGATCGCACACTCATGCTCTCTCTTGATCTCTCCATTTTTCCAAAGGGCTCCATCCAAATCTGAACCACCTGATAACAACCCACCACCTCACTGTAGTCATTCAGGCCTCAGACCGTTTTATTTAGTGTTTTCTTAAAAAGAGCAATCCGTACGACTCTGAGCAGTCTGGTTCAGTTGGACGATAAATAAAGATGGCTTTGGGGTGCAGTTCATTGACTATGAAACAGACACATGGTTCGCATTTCCCCGCTCTATCGGCACGCAGGAGGACAGTAAATTCAGCAAGAGGAAAAACCACTAATTTACATTCTCACTTCCACCATGCCATTGACTCATATAAATTACCTCATAATGGCAGCGGCAATGCTGTGTTGCCGTCCTGAGTAGGTCCCAAATGAGACCGCCAGGCTCAGAAGATGATTTACTCCATACCATAATGGCTCTGGTGATTGAGCTGAAGTGGGGATGGAGGCTGATTCTACTCTATGGGTTTTATCAAGGCTCAAGACGGGCTGACAGTACCTTGATGTATGACCTCATGGAGAAGAGGTTGGCGAGCATGGTGGACAGGCCCTGTGCCAGGCAGCTCTGGGCTATGAAGCCTGCCTTCAGCTCGGCCAGGCAGATCGCATCATCACCCTCCTTCCAGTTCCAGCTGGGAATGTTTAGCAGATGGGCCTGAGGACACACAGGACGAGACAAGGGGAAGTTAACAATGTCCCCTGCAGAGAAGTCTAACAAGTGTAGTAATGAAAAACACCAGTAAAAAAATAATAATAAAATCAATACATTTCTTACAGTTTAGGGAGAAGTGGTTGATCTAAACTAATTTGTAGCAGAAAAACATGAACTTAATATATATTATATTAAGGTCTGAAACACAAAACACTGTCACAACAAAGCATGTTACAACAGTCCACGGTCTCCCCTACCTTGTTAGATTATATAAATCTGTCAAACTGATAAAGCAAATCTCATAACAGTAGCACGTCACTATTTCATATCTCATTGCTAACACAGTGGGTTCGCTGACAGTCCTCTAAAACAGTTGTCTACAGTTGACATTCAACTGCTCTCGAGTGAACTGTCCCATGAACAAAAAACATCCATCAAGTCATTAACATCTATCTCCTGTTCCAGCACTCCCTGATGAATACAAAGCTACGTTCATGTTGCTGTAATAGGGGATAAACACTGAAGGGAAAAAATATGTAGACATACTGTATTTGACTCCTGTGAACTTATAAAATTCCTGTTGTCATGGACAGCAGAATCTGAAGGCCTGTTCTCATATGGCACATGTTTATCTGCCACACGTCAGATTTTTAATTTTTTTTTATTAAAATTATAGCCTCTTTGTACATTATTTGTATTCTTTGTTTAGGTCTTTTTAATTTTCTTGTTGATTTGAACTGACAGAAACAGAAAAAATACACGTCCTACCTTGTTGTGGTACTGCAACATTTGAGTGATTATTCTGATCTTTGGATGGTAGTTCTTTATAGATATTACTCTGTAAAAAAAACAAACAAAAAAAAAACAGGAGGACAAACTGTATTAATTTACAGGTCAGTTAAAGCCAAGATAAAACAGCATTTGTGGGAAAAAGAAAAAAGATAACTTTTAAACTTGGTTTGAATTTAGCTAAGGTTCATCCGTATGATTGCTTATTAAAAAAATCACGCAAGATAGACTTCAAATTTGGAGTCATTCTAATATCTGATATGTGTTCAAGAAAAAAATCTCTTTATTTTCAATGTTGGAAACAGTTGTGTTTCTTAATATTTTTTGTGGAAACTGTGAAATTTTTTTTTTCATGATTCTTCGATGATTTCAAAGTTAAAATAAAATACATTTGAAATACATTTAGTGTAACAATTACATTTTTATAAATTTAATGCATCCTTGCTAAACAAAAGTATTATTTATTTCTTACTGACCTCAAACTTTTGAATGGTATTATATGAACAGCACATTTGAGAAATATTAAAATGATGTACACTCACATGAGATGAAGACTCTAGACATAGAAAAATCTGTTTTATTCTGCATGGAGCAGGTTGCTCCCACATATAAACAAAAACCTACTGAGTGCACCTTTAACCTCCAGGAGGACCGTCCCAGAATTCACCATCGTAAGTCACTTTGGATTAAAAACAAGCATCTGCTGAATGAATAAAAAATGAATTAATCTTTCATTCCCATAGAGGAGCCTGTGATATGTGGCGGAACGGTATGATTTCCCTGTGAAATCCAGTCTGGATTTATCTCCAGTCTCGTAAGAGAGGTGCAGAATTTATTTCCATATTAAGCTGCTCTATAACACATTAGTTCAAAAGAGCACTCTGAGACCTGCCTCCAAACAGGCCAGACTGGGTGCAATTCTGTGCATTACTCATGGCTAAAGAACATCTCCAGCACGAAAGGTGGAAGGGATATATGTTTGCCCTCCCTTCACATACACTTTTTCAGAACAATATTAGTTGACTCCATCCCAAAGGAAATTCCTTCTGGCTCTTTTCATCTGTGTCCAGGTATAACGTGTGAATCTGACCTGAGACGCCGAGTATCCCATTCACACCTTCCTTTAACAGCACAGAAGGGTGAAAGACATCAGCTTTCAATCCATTATTTTTACAGGAGGATGTCCCTAGTGAGTGTATGATGCTGCCCACAAACATCAAAATAAGATGTGCTCAAATGTGTTGATAGCAAACGTAACCCTTCACCGAACTGACCTCATGATATTAGAGGCATCTTCAGCATCGGGGTCTGCAC
>JADLZN010010062.1:0-70440 GCA_018155175.1 Sinocyclocheilus anophthalmus | reverse complement strand
TCAGGGATTCTGGCCATGTTGGTTATTGTTATTGTTAAAGCTATGACTGTCCGGAAACTAACTTTAATGCACAAAAAACATAAAAAAATACGCACAGACGATAATACGAATGCACAGGTGAACTTGAACTAAGGTACAGGCTAGTCAGAATGCATAACTCACATCGTGAATAAGCCATTTCTGTAACAACAAACCACACATAATGAAGTCTCTGAAATAAAGAAAATAACATGCATAAAGCATGAAGAATTCATAACACTAACTTCTAAAAATTAAGTAGGTTAGGTTAGGTTACTTTATTTACACCCGCAGGTAAATTTGTTTTGCAGTAAAATGAATGACGTCTATTCCTTGACACACAATTTCAAAACACATATAAAAACATAATATAACACAACAAAATAACAATAACATGATACAAGTGCTCAAGACTCTACCACTCAGAAACTTATCATAAATTATATATATTTATATAATTATATAAACTAAGGATAGCTATAAAAATACTAACGCTAAACTAAAGAGTAATACTAAAAATACGATATTAAAATGATCATTATGGCAGTTATTTAAGAGCAATAAGGAACTTGTATTGTTTTATGTTGTAAAAATTTATTAGTTGATACAATTTTCAAAATTGACATTTCTAAATTTGACACATTTATGTCATTCAACACATTTTAGCTTTTTGTACTAAAATGATATACCAATTCAATATAAATTAAAATGGATTAATTATTATATAATTAAGAACATATTACGTATAATATAAGTAATATATTACATTACATTATAAATCATTTTATAAATAACAAGGGTGAGACCTTTGGCCTGGTCCTTTTGTAATGAGCGCTGCTGTGAAATATTGACTAAATTAAAAGGAAATTTCTAAGACCTACTAAAAAACTATAAATATGTGAGCCATGACATGTCAGACATCTTTACTGGAGGCTTTTTGTTGAGGATGCTAACTATACTTAATGCATATGCGGTCATGAAGGTCAGAACTTCAATCTCGCTCTCCTCTCACTTCCCCCCAGCCTCTCTTCTCGCTCTCCCTGCGTGACTGAGTTTTTTTTTCTTCTTCTTTTTTTGATGATGTGTTACCAACATACTAAGTGAGTCCTCCTTGTCTGTGACATGACTATCATAGCTCATGTTATATATAAGTGTGTGAAGGGAGAGTATGACGACCAGACTCATGGCTAGATTAGCAGTTATCGATCCAGGTCATGATGGACACCATGCAGAGCTAATAGGCTTTCTGAGCTCCATTAACTCCATCAGCATTCTCTTGCACGCTTCCTTTCATTTCTCCTCCATCTATTCAGCATCCTTTCTTTACTTCTCCCTGGCCCTTTCATAAACACCGAACAAATCGGCTCTGACGTCTGAATACACAGTCATCTTCGAGCCTTCTGTCTGTCACGAACACGCTCGCGCACAAACGCACGCACACACTCGCAGTTGAATGTACAGCCACAAATGCACACAGTCATCTGTGATTCTAATGTAATTACTTCCTCTTGTTTCAATTTCTTCATTTACCACTGATGTTGGGTGAAGTGACTCATGTAGCCTCTGAGTAAAATCATGGATGGTCTTTGGGGTTTATGGCTTAAGAGGCCCCTTTTTAGCCTTTGACATTTGCATATAAATTACAGACCTGGAGATGGCATCCACTTTCCACTGACTGAGGGTCTGTTTAGTTGCTGGAAGGCCTCTCTTAGGGGGACCGTAGCACACAAGCAACTGGTCCGCCCTCCTCCACAGGGCAGCTCTGTGGACGTATCCATCCAGTGCTCGCACTGAACACATACAATTAAGCTTCTGCTGGCCCCGGTTCCCGAACGGGAGGAGGACCCCCTGCAACGGCCTGGAGTACGATGGGCTGCGGTGGCTGATGAGGGGACTTTAGCCGGACCCAACCCCACACACACGGGTACAGAAATGCTCCTTGGCACCCGGACAGGGCGCCAAAGTCAACGACCTAGGCAAGGGGGCCACAGAACGACCCACTGTACCCCCCAACTCACCCACAACTCTCCTTCAAGAGAGAATCGACCACAGACACGAAAGGTAGTCTTTACGTAAGGTCGAGCGCATCAGAATCTCGTCGATAGGTTCGAAGGAGGCTTACGAGACCCCGACCTCTAGCACAACCCCCCTGCTAAGTCCCACTTGGGGACACGTGATGGTACAGAGGCCTCAGCGCACCGCGGAGGAAACGTGTAACCAGGGGGTGTCTCCCCACTGAAATACCACCAAGAGGGGCGTGGTAGGCCGCAATGGTCGCCACGTAAACCTTCAGGGTGGAGTGGGTCAACCCTGTAGAGAAGCGGGCCTGCAGGAACTCCATTACTGTACCGACTGGGCAGTTAGCAGGGTTGAGCTGGCTTCTCCACTAGGGATGCAGCGATTAAACGGTTTCGCGATTAACCGCGCTTTAAAACGTCACGGTTAATTAATCGTAAAGGTTCCACTAAACCGAGTGTTTCTGTTACACGGAACAGAACTGCTGCAGCTTGCGCAAAATGAAAAAAGTTACACTAGCGGTGCACCAGCTTAAAATGACGTGCTTATCAGAGGCACGGAGGCTACTACATGCATTAGATGAACTGTGACGGAGAGACCAAACAGCAAAGCTTTATTTCCACCAGAGAAACGCCTGTCGATAGTGTGGGACCATTTTGGCTACACCAAGAATGACCAGGGTGTCATTTAAATATTGCTGTAAAAAACTGCTGCTAAAGAGCGAATACATAAGGGATTATGCACGCTAGCTGTACACAGTGAACGATTTTAATGCACGACGTGAAGGCAAGAACCACCTGACGCGAAGCTACAGCTCGTTAGCTCAGCATTCTGCCCGCTTCAGATCAGAAAGAGATGAAATAATGCGGTAAGATCAAATTTATTTTAATTAATTAATTAATACTATTTAGCTACTTGAATTAATTATTCGGAGGAGAGAGAGAGATAGAGGGGTGGCATTTGCCTGTGTGAATTAGCCTACCTGCATCTGTGAGTCTCTCCAGTAGGCTATTTAATCTACTTTATTAATAAAAGTCACGGGGCAGCATTCTCAAGAAGTTTGTGTCCTCCTGAATGTTTGTACACGTGCGCAGCGCGATCTCCGATCTCACAAACCAAAATAATAGACATGATTTTCTCAGGCAACATGTAAAATCAAATGAATATTGTAAAGATTATTCAAATGAATACGTATGGATGACAGTTGAGTGACAATAATATTTAAATTTATTTCATCATTAGTAAACAGTTTCCCTGTGGGCCAATAAGTTAATATTAGTCGTATAAATAATAGTACTCATTAACTTTATTTACTATCCGTGTTGTAGTATTATTCATAAGAAAAAAAACAACAAGATTTTTTTTTTTCACCATGTTTCCAAATTCTATACCCCAGGTCCAAAAGAAATGTAAAGAATGTACAAACTGAAAATATTAAATACTTTTGTGATCTATTTCCATTTTTTATTTTCAAAAGAGAAATACTGTCATGATGTTTACAGAGCAGAGGTCACCTTTTTTTTTTTAATTCCAATGGGAGAGATGGATTTTGTTTGTCTTTTTTATGTTTATTTTTTGCTGTATTGTTGGTTACTATGATATTTCTGTTTCAAAAGCCAGCAATAAATAACACTTTAATATCTAAAAAGTGTTCATGTGATTTTATACAGTAGTAATGTTGGGATATGAATAAATGCAAAATAATCGTCATAATCGTAAAACCGTGATTATTCCTCAGACAATAAACGTACCAACAAAATCTATAATCGTTGCATCCCTAGCTGCTACAACAGGAAGTGAAAAAGTTTCACTTCAGCGCGTACAGTTTCCTCGGGGAGGGAGCTCTGGATTGGAGGATGGTCTCAACAACCTCAGTTGAGAGACCAGAAGCTACTAGTTGTGCCCCCTCAGGGGCCACACCCATAACTTCCACAGCTCCGGGCGGGGGTGAAAAATCGTGCCCTCCGCCTGTGAGAGGAGGTCCCTCCTGACGGGAATCTCCCACGGAGAGCTGTTGAGGAGTGAGATCAGGTCCGAGAACCATACTCGGCCCGGCCAGAACGGGGCTACTAACAGTAGACGGACTCCGTCCCGGCGCACTCTCTCCAGAACTCCTGGGAGCAGAGCGATCGGGGGAAAGGCGTACAGACGAAGCCTCGGCCACGTCTGTACCATGGCATCCAGCCCCAGTGGAGCTGGATGAATCAGAGAGAACCAGAGGGGACAGTGCGATGTCTTCTGAGTCGCAAACAAGTCCACCTGAGCCTGGCCAAAAATACTCCATATCTGCTTCACCACCTCGGGGTGAAGCACCCATCCCCCGGGCTTCGGCCCCTGCCTCGACAGGACGTCTGCTCCCATATTGAGATGCCCAGGAATGTGCACTGCTCTCAGCGAGAGGAGTCTGTCCTGGGAACACACAAGGATCTGGTGTGACAACTTATACAAGCGGCGCGAATGCAGACCTCCCTGGTGGTTTATGTAAGTGACTACTGTTGTGTTGTCGGTTCGCACCAACACATGGTGACCTCTCAGGTCAGGGAGAAAGTGTTTCAGTACTTGAAACACGGCCAGCATCTCTAGACAATTGATATGCCACGTTAGATGGTGACCAGTCCACAGACCGTGGGCAGGGTGGCCACACATGACCGCTCCCCAACCGGTAAGGGACGCGTCCGTCGCTAGCGTTACACGGCGACAAGAAGCTCCCAGCACCGGGCCCTGAGACAAGAACCAAGGTTTTCTCCACATGTCTAAGGCACGTAGGCATCGCCGCATGATCTTGAGCATGCAGAGCGGGTTTCCCCTCGGGGAGAACCCCTTGGTCTTGAGCCACCACTGTAGGGGCCTCATGTACAGCAGGCCAAGAGTAATCACGTTGGACGCAGCTGCCATCAGACCCAGCAGTCTTTGTCTGACAGTGAGTGACTGGCCTTCTTTTACTCTCTTGACTGTTGTGAGAATAGACTCGATCCGAGAAGGGAGGCAAAACGTGACTGCATCGTGGTCGAATCCCACACCACGCCCAAATAAGTGTTTCTCTGTAGTGGAGAAAGAACACTCTTGGCGTTTAGTCTTAACCCCAGCTTTCTCATGTGGGCGAGAATGTCATCTCGATGTCGAACCACCGTCTGCTGTGATTGAGCTAAAATCAACCAATCGTCGATGTAGTTTAGTATGCGGATGCCCTGGAGTTGCAACGGAGCCAGGGCAGCATCCACAAACTTCGTGAAAGTACGGGGTGAGAGTACAAGTCTGAAAGGAAGAACACGATATTGGTAAGATTTGCCCCCAAAAACGAACCTCAGGAAATTCCTGTGATGAGGAAGGATGGAGACACGAAAGTATGCAACTTTTAGATCTATTGTAACTACCTGTCCTCGGACCTGATCTGAGACACAACCACAACCTAGAGTGAGCATCCTGAACTTCATTCGCATGACTGAGCGGTTCAATAGGCACAGATCTAAAATGGGACGCAACCCCCCACCATCCTTCTTCGGAACAATGAAGTACCGGCTGTAGAACCCGGAGTCTGTCTCGTGCGGAGGGACCACCTCGATGGCCTCCTACTTTACGAGAGTAACTACTTCTTGTTCTAATACCAGAGCCTGCTCGGGACCCACTAATGTGGGGATGATCCCGTTGAATCGAGGCGGACGAGAACCAAACTGGATTCTGTAGCCTCCTTCTACAGTACGCAGGACCCATTGAGACACATTTGGCAGTAGCTTCCACGCTGCTAAATAATCTACTAAGGGAATCAGTCTCTCGAGACTGATCTCTGGTGTGCCCAGAACGGCTAGTTCGGCCTTGAAGCATCTGCACACTGACAGGGGACGCTGAACTAGCTGCTCTGGGGACCTCCGCAGAGGCCGCGAGCCTCTCAGTGCCGCTACGTTGCCGGGCGGAAACTGAGAGAAGAGCTCGCCAGAGACCACTGCGCCCTGGAACACCGGCAGGGTTGGCAGAACGATCTCCCGAGGGCACTGGGGGGAGATGGGCACCGTGTAATGCGGTGTGAACCTCTCTGCCCCAGAAGGGCCTGCCCTCGCTAATCCTACACTCAAATGGTCAGGACCTTTTGGTCGAGGAACTCTTAGCCTGAAGGACGGTCTGCAGATCCGGCTTAGGCTTCGAGGCCCCAACCCAGAGCGCTGCTTCTGCCTCCGGTCCCGACGCGGGGGAACACGGGCGGCAACACTCTGTTTTTGCGTCTCCCTATGTGAGGAGCTGGTACGCGGTGGGGACTGCTGCCACCCAGCAGCCCCCGGAGCTGAGATGCGGCGAGGGAGGAACCGCTGAAACGCCGCCGCCTGTTTACGAGCCTCCTGGTCCCTGTCGACGACGGAATTAACGGCGTCGCCGAACAGGCCAGAAGGCACAAGTTGGGCGTCGAGGAGGAAGACCCTGTCTTTCTCTTTCATATCAGACAGGGTCAACCACAAATGCCTCTCTGCTGCCACCATAGCTGCCATGGACCTCCCAATGGCGTGGGCGGTCTCTTTGGTGGCACGGAGAGAGAGAGATCAGCGGTTCTCCTTAACTCTGCAATATTATCAGAGCTAAGCTCCTCGCCCTCATCCAGCTCTTTAAGCAGGTCGGCCTGGTACGCCTGTAACACAGACATCGTGTGCAGACGATGACCTGACCTGCTGCCACGTACCCCTCGCCCACCAGCGCTGATGTTGTACACAGCGGCTTGGAGAGCAGTGCTGGAGCCTTTAAGGACAATGCCATGCCTGGGGAAAGATAGCTGGCTAGCGTCTGTTCAACCCGGGGCATCACCTTATAGCCACGCTCAGTCAGCCCTACCACATTACTATATATAATATTACCATAATAATCTGAGGCAGGGATGAAGAGGCGGGCCGAAAAAGGCCTGGCCCACGACCTCGACACCTCGGTGTGGAGGTCGGGGAAAAATGGCAGGCTCCGGCATGGAGGTGGCGGCCTCGCGCACAGGAAGCATTCATCAAGCTTGCTTCGTTGCGGCTCGGTCTGCTTCTCGGCAGGCCAATCTATCTTTAATTTGGCCACGGCGCGAGTAAGCTCCTCCACTAGCTCCTCATATTGGGGCGATTGAGGGGGTGAAACCTCTTCGACGCCCTCCACATCAGCCTCCTCGGAGGTAGACAGGAGGAGCATTGAGCCGTCACCCTGGGAAGAAGTAGCCGCAGAACGGGCTTCCGAACCCAGAGATCGGGCACTGGATCTGGTGGGTGAGGAAGGAGATAGGGACTCGCCCGTCTCCATTCCCTCCGCCAGATCCAACTGCGAACCCCACGAATGCAGCCGCCGCTCCGACTCGACGGAAGCTGGGCCAGCACCACGAGGAACGCTGGCGAAGGCTCCCTCATCAAAGAGAGCCCTCCGGGAGCGAAGCATACGCAGTTGGAGACGCTCGCAATGCAGGCAGCCGGCCCTCTCGAGAGCCGACTCTGCGTGCTCCGCTCCAAAGCAAACCACGCACAGACTGTGTGTATCCCCACCCATAATGTAGCGCGGGCAGGGAGGAACACACAACCTATAACATGGCTTGCACTCGCCCTTTGCATGCTTTATCTTAGTGTGAGCTTTAGACATAGCTGCTTATAGACTTTTCTCTTACAATAGGCAGACAACAATAAATATGACTGACACACACAGAGCGCTTCGCTGAATGACAGAAAGCTGACGCTGACGCTGGCTCCGCCGCACGTGCTTTTATCGCTTCCTGGTCATTACGTCACCCGCCATGACGTCTCGCCCATCTATTGGACTGATTACAAATGTGATTCAGAGCATGGTCACGCTGAAGGCATTCCCATAGCGTTTTCCGACGCAGCTCGAGTTCCTGAAGAGGAAAAATATTTTTTCCTTAACTTTAAATTAGTGGCTCAAAACTCATTTAAAGACCAAATCTACAAATCTTCAGTAATTTTAAGTTTGTTCATACACTTAAATTATTATAATTATCTCAGTGTCACCTTGGTGCTGAACAATTGCTTTTCTAATACACTAGTAGAAGTTTTTAACAGTAGTAGTTAGAGCATGATTAAGTTCAAGTGAAGCCACCACGGAAAATGGCGAGTTCATCAGAGCTTTGAGGTCAAGTTAATCAAATCAGTGAAATCACTAGTTAAAATTCATCCAGTGGCATAGAGCTGCAATTTTACTTGATTTATTAATAAATTCATTTATTCTAGCATGGCAATTGAACCCAGGTCATTCTGCATAAAGAGTACTACTCCTGTCCCTGGCCCAACCAGACACAGCATATTTCTAGTGGGTAATAAGAACATGCTAATAATTTTGTAAGCGGGAGTTGTTATTTGAGGTGTTCAAGGTTGTGTTTACCATCTTTGAAGTGCATTGGGTTCTAAAAAAGTGTGATTTAAAAATAAATAAATAAAATATCTCCATTGATACAAGTAAAATTAGATTGAAATTACATTTAAATAATAATAATTTTAATCAGGTGAACAATTGTGGGGAATGTTGCCATATGACAACTCTGAATAACAACGAAATTAGATTTAAAAAAACCCAGCTTGTGCTGATTCTGTTTTGATTTAATACATTCATATACTTATATACATTTATATAAACTCAGACTCTGAACCTTGATCATTTAGCCTTCAATATTGTTTTTAAAAGCCTAGTTCATCCTCATTGAGGGGGGGGGGGGGGGGGGGGGGGCGGGGGGGGGAGCTCTGACACTACTGGCATGAGTGAAGAAAAGAATAAAAGAAGAACAGAGAGAGAAGAACTCGTAGAGAAGTGTGGAATGCTAAACGCCTCCTCTTCTCTCAGGATCATTCATTTCCGAATGATGACAAATATATTAAACCTTGTTTCTTTCTCTCTCTCCCACTTTAATATTCTCTTCCTTTCCTCCTTTCATCTCTTCTTATTTGCTGAATCTCTCTATCCATCATCTCTCTCTGCCTTTTATTCAATGCATTAGCCCCTGTGACCCATTCAGTCATTAAAGGTTCCACCATCAAGGCCACTGTCTATAAACAAACAACTCTAGCGCTCTACTGAGATCAGTTTCATAACGCTCCACCTGCTCTCAGGCCCTCTGGAGATCAAACTGCGACTGATTCTGGATCAGTTTCGCTAGTGTTTGGTGTCTCTCATGGGGAAGTCTACATTAGACACAACTTCATCTGCCAAATGCTTTTGGAGGCAGATCAATCCACTGCAGTGCCACAATGGATATCTGAACACTCTCACACACGTGTGCAATGGCTTAGGAAGGGGAAATTTTCTATCACCTGAACAAACATAGAATTTGACAAATTATTTAAGTCTCCTTAAATGTGCTTTTAAGGTCATTTTTCGTTAATTTAAAAAGTTTTATACAAAGTAACAAGTAGTTCTTTTGAGAAATATAATTAAAAGCAAGCTGTGTTACTTTTTAATATAAAGCAAAGTTTAATATAAAACAAAAGCATTTTAAATGGTCAATTATATATAAAAATATCTAACAATAAATACAGCTTTGCCTCAGAATTTCACATGAATATCTTTACTACTATTTACAGCAATAAATAAACAAACAGACAAGATTGATCATCAGAAGGTAACTCTAGAGAGGACAAATATACTGCTAAATGTATGAACCATTTTACATATCATATTTTACTTTTAATTAATCCTTCATGAAAACAAGTTATAGGCTAATCATTTAAGGGTGTTCCCACTTGTAGTTCGGTTCTCTTGGTTCTTTTGGTCTGGACCAAAAAAGGAAATTATACATTTTGTCCTGGTTCATTTAGTGTTCACACTGTAATTTTGAACAAACCTAAAGTTACTAAACAAAAGGCAGTATAAAGCCACAAACTGATTAGACAGCTTTCATAACATATGTTTTGCAAAAGGAAATTCTGTTGCAATTTACTGTAATCATAACACAAAAGAAAATATTTTGAAGAACATTGGTAAACAAATGGTAGCCATTGACTATCATAGTTTGGAAGTCACCGGCTATCATCAACAGTACAAACATTCTTCAAAATATCTTCTTTTGTGCTCAACAGAAGAAAGAGACTCATACAGGTTTGAAACCACTTTGGGGTGAGTAAATGATGACAGAATTTAAATTTCTGGGTGAACTATCCTTTTACTTACTCAACATCCAAAACAATGCCGTGTGCTGGGCTAAATAGTGTGTACATACAGTATGGTGGTATTTTTTACCAGCTGATAACTGACAGAGCTGTTATGACAGCCAAAGTGAATAGGCAGCATAGCTGTAATGAAAAGTAATAATAAGGTATGCTTAATCACTTTCTGTTTTTGGTTCTTTTAGACGTCTTAGGTGAATTTTGTGTTCATATTTCAGTCAAACCACATTAGAGTTTGTTTGAAAGAGGACCAAGACCCATTTGTTTTTTGTTTGTTTGGTGAGCACCAAGTTTTGGACAGCAGCGCTTACACTTGAAGAACCACACTAACAGCAATTGCACCAGAATTTATTTTAATCAAACCAAACCTGCCAAGTGAACACACTCCAAATGTTTTTTTTTTATTATAAAACAAGTAGAAACCAACATTAAGTTCCTTAAATCGACACAAATCCACATCTCTATTCTTACCATTGCAGCATATCTAAGCCCAAACATGTGATGCGGTAATTAATTGTCTGCAGAGTTATTTCTACGGGTATTTTATAAAAACGTGCAAGTTACTAGTGAACTATTGTAGTATCATTCCCTGAGCATGCTGAGCATAGGATGTTAGGGTTGATCTTCCATATTGATGAAGTACAGATAGAGAACAAACATGAAGTGCGTACAGAGAGTTGAACTACACCCGAACCTCAATATACATTTCCACATGAGGATCCGCATGATCTTTATATTATATTGCACCCTCTCTTTGTCTCTCACACACACAATCTAACGCTGAATGTTTACACAATCAATGCAAGTAGACAGGCCTCTTCAGTGCAGTTGTGTAAGGTACAGCATGAAAAGAGAGTTAGCAGAAGAGGAGTCCAAAATAATCAGCTATCCTATTGAGGGTTATTGAACTTTGGAGAGACATCTAGAGTATTGACATATACTGTACTAGGGCTCTTACTTCAACACATTCATTTAATCCAATACATATTATTTTTCACACTAGATGCATTGTTGTCTTCATTGATCTACAACATGTTTAATCCAATCTTCAGTACACCTTTCAAAGCTGAACAGCTCTTATAAGCCAATAAATTAAATAAAGCTTGCTGTGTGCTTTTCTGATATAAACAATGAATATGTGGTGAATGTGTGTGTGAGGGTTGAGAGGTCAACTCACTCAATCCCACATCTCTGCCCCTTGACTGAATAGGCTGACTATATATCTGTGAGAATGGGGCAGGAGGGCCGATATTCTTATTGATCTTATTCACGCACACACTTACACAGTACAGCACCCGCGTGGCTTTGATATTAGGATGTTAGGGTTGATCTTCCATATTGATGAAGTACAGATAGAGAACAAACATGAAGTGCGTACAGAGAGTTGAACTACACCCGAACCTCAATATACATTTCCACATGAGGATCCGCATGATCTTTATATTATATTGCACCCTCTCTTTGTCTCTCACACACACAATCTAACGCTGAATGTTTACACAATCAATGCAAGTAGACAGACCTCTTCAGTGCAGTTGTGTAAGGTACAGCATGAAAAGAGTTAGTAGAAGAGGAGTCCAAAATAATCAGCTATCCTATTGAGGGTTATTGAACTTTGGAGAGACATCTAGAGTATTGACATATACTGTACTAGGGCTCTTACTTCAACACATTCATTTAGTCCAATAAATATTATTGTTCACACTAGATGCATTGTTGTATTCTACCTGCTCTTTTTAATAGTTGGTTTATGAACATTTGGTAACACTTGAATATTTGGTAACACACAATATATATACACATATATAAAATATAAACATATATACCCATATATAACACATATATGCATATAAACATATCTAGATGTATATATATATTTCAATCATGACAACTCTCAGAAGATTTTAGCATGGTGATGGATATGGATAATGTATTTGGTCTTGGCGGGGAGACCATGTGTTTGCTATCTATGTGAGCCTGGGCCGGCTTTGCTGAATGGCTGAACGCTAGTGAACTAATGCTGTGTGTACCTAATCGGTTGACCAGATAGCTTAAACTAGTAACCTGAGTCTAGCGTATTTCTGGGCTAATGGAGCCCATATAAATTAACTAGTGGCTTAACAATGTGAACCTAGGTGCTGTACCCTTAGGTTTATTTAAATAATGACCTAAATAACTATGCGTGTCAATATACCATACACTGCAGGCTGAAAGATGAGTAAGCCCCAGCAACCACCTGGCTCAGACTCAGGTGGCCTGAGCAAATAGTTGTAAATTTGTCATTCAAGAGTTGTAATTTTTCATCAACATTACTGCAATGTAAATACTTACCTTTAAATCATTAATAAGCTAACAAAATATTTGGCGAAAGAATAAATCACTGTACACACTGTAGTTGTGGTGTCATATGCCCAGGACTAATTCTACATCAAAAATCAGCTGCTCATTTATTTTGATAATTTAAAATATTTATTTTGCATATTAAGAACAATAATGTTTGTATTGTATGAACACATCATTGATAAATGCATGGCTCATTCCAAGATGGTCTTGAGCAGGACACTACAGTGACTATATTTAAATGCAGTAGTCTGCTTTTATATTAATTGTGTCTAAATTAAAATTCACAACATAGAAATGCTGTGCATGCTGCTGAGAAAAAATCTCGATGACTGAATGCCTATGCAAGCTGCTACTACTGCACAAGAGACTGAACTGCTGAGAGCTCCATTGATTATATAAGTAGCTAGGCAAATGCCTATTTTACTCTAACACGGTGTCTACGCCAGATGCGAGCGGCATATTCAAGTGTTACTAGTAAAATCTATATACTGAATAATATGTGTCAAAATAATGTTCTTATTCTTTTCTTCCTGTGGGGAAGCATCCCATTCCCAGCCAGAAACTAGTTTACTATGAATTAAATGGCAATTAAATTAAATACAATTAATTTTGTCACCAAAATACCAATAATCCCCGGAAAAAAAACTAAAAACTTGTGACTTTTAATTATAAACAAGCCCAAAATACACAGTGACTCTTATTTTGAAATGTCTATACTATTCGATCCTTCAGATGAGAGATAAAATATGCATTCTTACAACAGTCTAAAACATATTATACAAGTAGACATGTAATAATCATCAACTCGAGTTCATAAGCCATTGCTTGACATAAATGTGCGCTATTCACTGATTGAGAATTGTCTGAAGCGCTGTTGCGCGAGCCTGTAGAACGCGCAACAGCGCCGCCTTGTGACACTGCAACGTGCAGCGCTCTTTTTAATGAAATCATAGCTTTTTGAAGTTTAATAATCGATAGGCTGTATCGTGATTTATGTTTTTCCATCCCAAAATATAAGACATCTTAAAATTATCATTAAGACGTTTGTTTTAACATTTCATGTATTGAAGACTTTTTAAGACATCAGAAAACTGAGGGATTTATTCGCACAAGTGCTCCTTAAATACATTTTACAGTTCATGCACATCTATGTTTATTTGTGACTGATGCGCCTGCACTGTCGAGCCCTGTCTTTTTCTGTGAAATATCCACCGCGTCTCTGCAGCGCACGTCAGTGCTGCCAACTTAGCGAGATTTAGCGACTTTCCCAAAAAGCGATTAGCGACAAATCTAGCGACTTCTTGGACAAACCTTAGCAAGTCTCTGTGATCGCTGGTACTGACGCAACGCGCGAGGTCATGCGCACCTCTCTTTCTCTGCGTCTGCGTCTGCTCTGTTCAGCGAGCGGCTGAGAGGAGCAGTGCTTTCAGTTAAAATAGATATTCTGTCGCTTCTAACTCTTATTTTACATGCAAATATAGCCGAAATCACAGCACAGGGATTGTCTTTGTCTTGTCTTTTCTTATGTGCGTTTCATTTCATCAGACGATGGCTCAAATATAAAGCAAAATTTTTGTGCAGATTAACATCTTGGAAGGGAGAGCTGGTTATGTAGTCTTAAAGGGCCGCATTTCAGTCACTCTTTCATATTTATTATGTTGTCTGACAACAGAAACAGTAATATATATAAATGAAAACTGCATTTGGCTGCATTAAAATACAGTATGAGCTCAGAGAGGCAAACAAATGTAAAAGCCAATACGACGCAATGACGTCATGTATATTCTAATTAGCGCGTGACGTCATCTAGCGACTTTTCAAGCTGGCATAAGCTACTTTCCATTGAAAGAAGTTGGCAACACTGCACACGGGGGAACGTCAGCTGGAGTAAACAGTTCTCACAAGTCGTGCACACAGAAAGAGCAGATATGAAATGTGTAGGGCAAGGGGAGATTTTCCATTAGTTAATCGACCGCGGATGGTTTCATTATTTTGGGCAGATAAAAAAGTATGAGGATAAAAATAATAAAAGCAAAAATGATTCTCCATATATACTTGGGCGGCCCGCCCAAGTAAAGTCTATAGCTGTGTCCCAAACTGAAGTGCATGGACTACGAAGGGCGCATTTGAATTGCGATTGCGTTACAGCGGCGCGAAGAAGGCTGTCCCAAACTAAAGTGTGCGGACTCTGAAGTGCGATTGCGTCACAGCGTCATGACTTAAGCTGTCCCAATTCAGAATGCACCCTCCGAAGACCACATTCCAAGGCAGATTGCATCACCGCGGGCGACGAATGCTGACGTATTTCAAAAGCGACTTCAAATGCACCCTCCGTTCCCAGGAAAATCAAGTGTAACATCTGAGGCCTGGCAACCTACCAATCCAGAATTCACTCTGCGTGCAGAGACGATGGAATGTATATTCAAAAGATTTGGAGTGATGACAGTTCTGGGGGGGAAGTCACATGAAAGTGCAAGTATTGTGTTTTCATTTACTCAAATACCTAGCGAAACAAGTGTTAAAAGCCACGGTTTTCATTTAACAAAAACAAAGCCCACAAACAATAAGACAACCACTATATAAGGCAATATTCTTTCTTTTTGTTGTGTTTTTGTAGTGCTGTCATGTCTACAAATGTTTTAACCAAACTTTAGCATTTCAGTATTTTGTATGCATGTCCTGCTGTGTCATATTTTCTAATGTTAAGATTGCAAACCTGACTTTATATTTTTCATAAGTGTATCCATTTTCTCTTGTTTTAGGACTATTCTGGAGAAAATGAGCCTGCTGGGGAAAGACTTAAGTTAATACACACATGTTTTTGCTGAAATTCATTGTGCTGTTGTTGTTAACCGGCATGGTTTATTTGCTCTGCCTTAGGAATGCAAGTGTCCTGGGACAGGTGAGGGAGTGAGCTGGTGGAGCTACTCCAGGATATCAAACTCCAGAGAGAGACAGAGGAGAGAAGAGCACAGGAGAGCAGGGAAAGAAAGGAGAGACAATAAATTATTTATTAACCCTTCTCTCAAGAAGAGAAAACAGTGGAAAAAATGGGTACATTATATTTTTTTTTAAATGTCGCATTGTCAATGAAACAACCTAATTTCTGTAGTTTATTTTTGTGATGTAAGTTCAAAATGAAATGAATAAGTTGTATACATTATTCATTTTTGTAGTGTAATTTATTTGTAAATGAGCCTGAGTACTTTCTGTAAATGTTGTATTTTTGTTTTGCATATTCACATGTACAAAAAAAAGAGAAGTAATTATGTACATTGTTAATTTTATTTTTTTAATGCAGCTTATAATTTTTTCACAAAGCATTCTTCTATATGTTTATTTTTTTTGTCCTGTAAATACATTTTAACAAACATTTAAACAAATTGTTCTATACATTACTGAAAGTACTTTTTACAACTATTTATAACATGCAACATACTATTTACAACATAGCTTAGGTTTAACATCAGAAAAACAACATCAGTTTTGAGCCCAGCCCTGCCTCCATGTGTTCTGGGGTCTTCAGGAGGTGAATCTCTTGGTGAATGGCCAGCACCTCCTCAGCGACTCGGAGGACAATGCGGTGACAGTGGAACGAGGCATGTCAAACACTCTGGAGACCACTCTGTATGATGTATCACTGGCAGACAGAAAAGAAACACCAAGGTCTGGATTGTGGCACCCCATCCGTGTTGCCGTTCACTTCTCAGAAGATCCAGCAACACTGTCAGGGCCTCCCTGCTCAGCCAAAAACCATTAAAAACCTGTCCAGCGCTGGCACATTCAGCTTTATCCTGCAGTAAAGGGGTCTGGTCTGATTTAGGGAAAGAAGGAAAAGAGTAAGTGTTTAGAGCTATGACAAAGTAATTAGTAGAAGAAATATTGAGGTACTTTAGTAAACTACTTTTAGTAACTACTAATAGCACATTGGGGAAAAGCTACTTGTCATATTTATAACCTTAGCTAAAGAGATAGTTCACCCAAAAATGAAAATTCCAAACCTGGAGCAACTTGAGAGTGAGTAAATGATTACAGAATTTTAATTGTTGGGTGAACTAACCTTTAAGTAAAAGTATTATCTTGCATACTCTAATATACTTGGTATTGAGAGTAAAAGTAAAGGTATACAGTATTGTTCTGAAAAATAATTTGTTAGGATGGTTTTGCATTAATATTACTGCTGCACTGATGTGTATTTTGCATTTTACTTCTGAATATGTTCAAGGTTATTACATTTAAAGTGGCCTACTAAATATACTGTTGGGTAGTTTAATCTACAACAATGCATCATATTGTAAAATACCATATTTTTATAGTGCTGCTGTCCTGTGTGTCTAGACTTGCCTGCGACGACACAAGAATTACTGATTCGAAGTGCACCCCTTCCTTTTGACACATTGTTCACATCTGCGCCTATTTCGAGTACCCTCAGTGTACATAACCCTCTCCCCCCCCCCCTCCACCCGGCCTTTTCCACCTCATGCATTCCCATTTTTTGCCAAATGAATCCCCAGTCTCATCATACATCTGTCAGAATACTAAACATTTGCTTAAATCTTGTCAGAGGCTGCATCTCAAACAGAGGCACAGATAGCGGTCAAACAGAGCACTGTTCAGCTGTGACAGCTGCCGCTGAACATTGAGCTGTACAGTGCTCTATTTTTTTTTATTCACAGTTTTATTTTTGCTAACCTGTCTACATATGATCACCATGGTCAAGACAATAAACTATATAAAATTGCACCTTTGTAAGATATCAGTCAGAATTTGAACTGTGTGTATTTTTTAGTATTTCATATGTATGATTACATTATTCTAAGTAAGCTCCAAGCCAATTCCTGTATTTAAAGTTGTAATCCGACAAAGGACGCCGCAAACCAGTGTAACTTACCTGGTCTTGGCTAAGCCTGAGGTACACCACTGTCTCCTCCATTATGACATAATACATAAAAACTAAAATAAGCAATTCTGGCTCCACCTATCCTGGCAAGATTGTCCTCTCGTCAGCTCTCCTCTCGCACCGTTGCTATGCGACAGCGCGCTAATCGGGAACCTCTGGTGTCGCAATTAGGAAATCCTGCAAAGGCGGAGAGTCCTTCATGCACTTCGGAGGCCTGGCCTTCGAAGTCCGTGGCCTTCGAACGTGTTGCTACTAAACTTTGGGGACACCAGCTTATGTGTGGGGAAGCATGAAACATTTATAAATGGGATTCAGGAGAAAATGATTCAAACCTATAGAATATATGACTCCTTTAAAATTTCATTTCATGTGACAAATGAAAGTTCCACAAGATAATGTGCATTTATTACTTGTCTCTAAGTGACTTTACTTTTAAAATGACTAAAACTAACCATAGGGAGAGTCTCACTTGAACATCCTAAAGGACCTTCCTCAAGGGCACAATGGCATACAAGCAGTTTAGATTGGAGTAAAACTCTAGTGCATGACTCAAACCCGCTTAAAATGTTTGCAGTACATATCCTTACATATACACTATAATTTAAAAGTTTGGGGTTAATACTTTTTTTTTTTAAGAAATGCAACATGTATTCATAACAAATAACGCACAAACGATCAAACTGACAGGAAAGATTGCTAAAAGTTTATATTTCAAATAAATGTTGTTCTTCAGTTTTGTCATCAGAGCAATGAATTAAATTTTATGTTAAATTGTAAAAAGATATTTCACAATATAACTGTTAGTCGGTTTTCACTGTTTTTGATCACATAGGCCTAAATGCAGCCTTGGTGAGCATCTTTCAAAAACATTACAAAAATGTATGTAAGTGTATGTAAAAACAGTGTATATAAAATCACAGTCACCACTCATCTACAACATATCTACTATAACTCAAATGTTTCATATTCACTACACATAAAGATTTTCTATCTTTGTTCTCAAACAATCAGAGAGTTACAGAAACTACACAGTGTGAAACAAACATCCACACAAATGAAGCGTGCTGTTTTGCTCTACCATAAAAAGTTTTTGCACAGGTTTCCATTAATGAACAGAATAGTGAAAATGCAATAAACAGAGATTTTCCCACCTACTGCTGGGTTTAAAGCAAAAGGCCTGTAGCTACAGGCATGATGTAAACACACTCACAGACACATACATGCACACAAAGAGGCGTACGCACTTACAAAAACAATAGGGAACTATTGATTTTCAAGGGAGTGTTCTAATATCACAAAACTGTGTTTCTTATAATAGGATCTTTTCAAGTTCCACATCAAATGCATATCTAGAGGGCATTTTCTTTGTTTTTCCTATTAAAAAGCAATAGCACACGAATAAAGCAATAGGGAGAGTGGAAGACGGAGAGTGACGGAATGAGAGAGAGATGTAGGTAAAAATGAATCAAGCAGATGTAATTTCACACGTCTCAGGGACATTATCACTGCACATCTAAGCCTCTGTTTCAAAAAGCAGGCCGACACTTTATTTTTAGACAGGATTTTTCGCCTCTTTACTGCTATTCCTTTTCCTCTTGAAAACCACACGCACAGCAGGGTTGTTTGCCGTATACTGTATACTGAAATGAATTTAAAACTCCTGATTTAAACATTTTAATTAAAATTTTTAAGGCAGTAAAATGCAAACAGAAATAAATGTTGTGTGTATATTATATAGATAGATCTACATATGAGGTACTATTTAATTAATTCATTAATTCAATTATGCAAAATGAGTCAAAAAGTAACGTCATGGTTCCCCGAGGGAATGAGACGCTGCGTCGAGATCGCTTTGGGAACGCCCTTGCGTGACCGCGTTCTGAAGCACGTGTCAAATCAGTCCAATGGAGTAGTGAGACGTCATGAGCGGGGTGATGTAAGCACCAGAAAGCATAAAAGTGCATCCGGCAGGGCGCAAACCAGCTTTGATGAAGTAGTGCCTGCAGGGATGCAGGGAGCATGGCAAAGAGACGCATCGTCTCGTTCCCTCTGGGAACCATGGCTACATACATATGGCAGGTTCCCCTTCAGGAACTCGAGCTGCGTCGAATCGCTTTGGGAACGAGAATACCCACTGTGCCATACTACCAAGTCCCTGCCTGTGTGTGTATCCTATGAGCACATCACGAAGAGAGAACTTGGGAACCTGGGGTAGATGCCAGGTCTAGGTTGTAAAAGCGGACAAAAGTGTGCGGAGAGGACCAGCCCGCCGCAGCAAGTAAGCAGCTAAGGCCGCCACGTATACCTTCAGAGTGGAGGGAGATAAACCTGTGGAGAACCGCTCCTGCAGAAACTCCAGAACTGTAACAATTGGGCAGTTGACTGGGTCCTGCAATCACTGTCCGCACCATGAAGCAAAAAGTTTCCACTTCAAGGCATACTGATTCCTTGTGGCGGGAGCTCTGGACTGGAGTATAATCTCAACAACATCAGTTGAGAGACCAGATGCTAGGAGCTGTGACCCCTCAGGGGCCATGCCCACAGCTTACATAACTCCGGGCGGGGGTGCGGGTGACTTAGATGGTGGCCCATGCACTGAGAGAGGAGGTCCCTCTGATCGGACTCTCCGCCGAGAGGCATCGACGGGAGGGCACCAAGCCCGAGACCCAGCTTTTGGAAAATGGACGCCGAACGCAGTGCAGACCCCCCTGCCGGTTGATTTAGGAGACCACCGATGTGTTGTCTGTGCGGACAACCACATGATGCCCCCTTAGGTCTGGAAAGAAGTGTGTCAGATTCTCGAAACACGGCCAGCATTTAAGGCAGTGGTACCCATAAAGCGATGATGGCCTCTCCAATAGACCTCTTGGCAGGAGCGGCTATAATGACCGCTCCCCAGGCAAGTGAGAGAGGATCCGTCTTAGATTAGTACGACAGAGCACTAATGTGGGCCTTGCACCGGGAACCAACAGTTCTTTCACAGGTCTAAGGCACGTAAGCATTGTAAATAATTTACTAGTTGTAAGGGAACTTCTCGTTATTAATTTAGTCAGGTTATTCTAGCTCGGTTTTAATAAGAAATCGATCTGAGATTCGAGGCCACTGATCAAAAACTGACTTGACTTTCAATAGTTATCTTTTATCACGACACGGCCCAGCGAGAAGTTGATGTCAGTGTATATTAACAATTGAATATGTAAATTTTGTATTCCCCCTGGCCACGGGTGAAATACAGTTATTAAATTACAGCTCTTGAAAGAGAGGTAATTATTATAAGTAAGCTACGAGCTAAGCAGCAAGCAAGGATCTTTTTGGCAATAGAATTGACACGAAATTATATGACACCAGACAATTGAGTATTTATAAATGAAACATGAAATTTATTGGCTATTCTAGATCACATAAACTTAAGCTAAAACACACAAACATACAATTCAGAGGAAGGAAAGTCTGTTAACGGAGATCTGAGTTTCATAGTTCTACCTCGTTTCACGAGGGATGGGAATTCACCTTAAGAATTCACAGAGCAACTAATCTAAATTCACCAGTTTAGCAGATCATAGAAATGTTGTTTACTTGCGTTCCTCTGGTTGACAGCTGAGGTGACTCCGTAGTTGCTGCGGGCTTCCTGGAGGTCTTTGAGGAAACCCCGTCACTGACTGGTCGGTGACGTCAGGATGACGTCCTTTGGGAAACCCCTCGTTGGTCTGTGATGAAGCAGAGGCGCAAGCAATCTGCTGAGAGTCTTAGACTTTCAAGTTTGTTGACGATTACAACGAAGTATCACTGAAGTGTTGAGTTTAGTTTGCTGGTCGCTTTTGATGGTAAATGTGAGCAAGCGTGCAGGTGCTCTAACACAGCGACCAGTGAGAGCAGGAGAAGTTGCAAGCCAGCTAGCTAACAAAAACCCATGGATTCTGTTCTGCATTCGGGTTTTTCTCTGTGGCATAAGTCCGTCCCCTGACACTGGCTTCCAATCGACTTCTTGCGGGGCGGAGTGTGCCTACATTAACCAGAGACTCTTATTTATATGAGGCCACCTATAATAATATATTAATACGTCTATGAAGTCTCTTAAATGCAAATATTGTACTTACTATTAAAGTCTACTTCATTTCAACTTTCTGCATTTCTGGTTTTCATTCGTTCAAGTTTAAACTTCACATATTACACAGTTTAATATCCTTATTTCCTAAAAAGGGGTAATAAACACTGATTAAAGTTGCACAGATTACATGAAACACGTCAAGCATATATATACCACATACAACCTACGAGTGTGATTCTAGGATCTGATATTTTACTTTCCAATGATTAGCAACTATTGTCAAACGAAATCTTGTCTATTTCCTTGGAATGCGGGGGAAAAGGGACGAGTCCTTCGGTCACTCTCAGGTCAGACCTGAGAGCCTACTGGAGAATCTCCTGCGGGACAGGGAGCTATAAAATAGTCTCTTTTGTTGATCGGATTTAGCAATTTAAGTGTTAAATGGTCAGGGATATCACGCATCTGGTCCTTGAAAGCCCGTAAAACACTTTTAAGCACCGTTAAAGTACTGTCCTTTTTAGCGTATCTTGAGATGTAGCCAAACAGTCCAGGAAATGCTTCACCTTCCTTGATCCTGCATGAGTTTTACGACTGCAGATGGCTGGGGAAATGACCCTCAAAAACCCTAAATGGAATGTGCGGGTTTGATGTGTGTCTCCATCATGTAAGTGGGTCCGTTGTAAGACAGAGATCCACAGCATCGTCACGTGACCTGAGCATGCAAAGCGGATTCCCCCTCGGGGTAAATCCTTTGGTTCTGAGCCACCACTTCAAGGGTCTCATGTACGGCAGGCCAAAAGGTATCACGTTGGACACTGTTGCCATCAGGCCCAACAGCCTTTGAAACTGTTTGACAGTGAGTGACTGGCCTTCTCTTACTCTCGTGACTGTCGTGAGGATTGACTCGATTCGAGCAGGAGACAGACGTGCCTGCATCGAGGTTGAGTCCCACACCACGCCTAAATAAGTGGTTCTCTGTAGTGGAGAAAGAACACTCTTCTTGGCGTTTAGTCTTAACCCCAGCTCTCTCATATGGGCGAGGACGACATCTCGATGCCGAGCCGCCATCTGCACCGATTGAGATAGTATTAACCAATCGTCGATATAATTGAGTTTGCGGATGCCCTGGAGTCACAGAGGAGCTAGAGCAGTATCCACACACTTTGTGAAAGTGTGGGTTGAGAGTGACAGGCCGAAGGGAAGAACGCGATATTGGTATGCTTCGCCCCCGAAAGCAAACCTCAGGAACTTCCAGTGTTGAGGGAGGATGGAAACATGGAAATAAGCGTCTCTGAGATCTATCGTAACAAACCAGTCCTCGGACTGGATCTGAGATACTATCTGCTTGATAATGAGCATCTTGAACCGAAGCCGTTTGATAGCGCGGTTCAGAAGACGGAGATCTAAGATCAGACTCAACCCCCCCATCCTTCTTCGGAACGATGAAGTAACGGCTGTAGAACCCGGACGCTCTCGAGAGAGGAGGAAAACATTCTATGGCCCCCTTCCTCAAGAGATTATCTACTTCTTGTTCCATTACCAGAACCAGCTCGGGGCCCACTAGTGTGGGGACAACCCCATTGAAACGAGGAGGGCGAGAACCAAACTAGATTCTGTTAACTCACTCTACAATCTGCAGGACCCCTTGTGAGATATTTGGCAGAAGTTTCCACGCTACCAGAAAATCAACTAAGGGAACCAGCCTCTCGAGGCTGGCGTCTGGTATTATTAGAGGAGCCAGTTCGGTGCCCTGAAGAGGATGACCGGCAGGGAACAACCGACCCGACTGCTGTAACACCCTCACTTGAGGGGGCGAGCTCTACCGTGCCATACCGTTGCCGGGCGGCAGCTGGGAATTTCGCTAGTTGGAGCTCACTGAGCCCTGAAGCACAGAGGGTGGCAGGGGTATCAATAAGGCTATCGTGCGGGCACTGAGGAGGATTGGGCACCTTATACTGAGGTGTTATCCTTTCCTCTCCGACCCCCGATCTTTCTGTGGAGGGGTGCGGGTTGCAACGCTCTGTTTTTGAGACTGGCGATATGAGGAGCTTGATGGCTTGGGCTGCGCCCGCTCAGCAGCCCCACCCCTGAGCAAGTCAGCCTGGTATGCTTGTAACACCGCCAAGGTGTGCAAACATGCGCCAGCCTGACCTACCGCCGTGTAAGCTTTCCCAACCAGACTCGATGTTAGCCTAATGGGCCTGGTGGGAAGCTTCGGGGCCTGCAGGGACGATGCTGAGGATGGGGAGAAATAGCTCGAAAGCGTCTGCTCCACCACTGGCATAGCCCATATACCATTCAGCCCCACGATGTTCTTTTGAATAATTCGAGACTGTGGGGCTGTAATACGGGATGAGTACGGTTTCTCCCACGATCTTGACACCTCAGCATGGAGATCGGGGAAAAACGGAAAGCCCCGTCGTGAAGCCTGTGATTTGGCTTGCAGAAAATGCTCGTCTAATTTGCTCTTGGGACGAGCGTCCTGCTTCTCGGCTGGCCAATCGATATTTAATTTGGCAACAGCACGAGTCACAACCAAATCACGAATCAAACCTTCATAAGCGAGGGTCTGTGGTGGCGCGTTCCTAAAGTTCCTCTGTCTCAACCTCATCACATACACCTCCGGAGGAAGATTAGATGAAGCGTCTGGCCTATTCTCGGGCTGGAAGAACAGAAAGAAACCGCAGCGCGGGCTTCCGATACCTGAGAGGGAGTCGTGGATCTAGCGGGTGAGGACCGAGGAAAGGACGAGCCCGTCTCGGATCCCTCCGCTAAATCCACCTGCGATCCCCACGACAACAGTCTGCGCTGTGCCTCGGCAACAGCGGGGCCGCGAGCCTGGCCGCTCTCATCAAACACAGCCAGGCAAGAGCGGAGCATACGCAGCGAGAGCTCGCAGTGATGACAATCAGCTGCTCGAAAGCTGACCGTGCATGCTCCGCTCCTAAACAAACAACACACAAATCGTGTGTATCCCCCGCCGCCAGATATCGTGGGCAGGGAGAAACATAGCGTTTGTAATGCCGTTCGCTCGCCATAGACTTTCTCAATATTTTATATATATGAGTGATTGTGCGGACAGACAACAGTAAATAGAAAGACACATACACAGAGCGCTACTGAAAAGCAAAAGCTGGGTTGCGCCCGGCCGGATGCGCTTTTATGCTTTCTGGTGCTTACGTCACCCTGCTCGTGACGTCTCGCTGCTCCATTGGATGGATTTGACACGTGCTTCAGAACGCGGTCACGCAAGGGCATTCCCAAAGCGATCTCGACACAGCTCGAGTTCCTGAAGGGGAACTAAACTTTGGACTAATTTCATCTGTTGTGTTACTATGAATTAATTTAAATTCAACATCCTGTGGGTCATGGCCAATTCATTTCAAATTATAACTTGTGAACTGAAAGGGGGCCAATTCGGAATTGTGCTCAAGCTTGTCACACACAGAGGATGTGGAGTTGTTCTAATTAACCCATGTTGTCTATGAACAATAATTCCATGTTATGTTGCAAATGACCTAATGACCACGCATGGACACAGTGATTATAAGGTAATGCACCGTGAATATCTGCACATGTGTTCAGGCCTGTACTGTATATCAGAGCTTAGAGCTGAATAGCACATTTTTCTTTTTTCTTCTGAACACCGGGCACAACTCACGGGCAAACTGGCCTGATCTTGCTGTTTAACTACCAAAGACCACTGTGACAGTATAAAATGATTAGGACAACAGTTTATCAATCCATTTAAAAGTATTAACTGAAGCAGAGTAAGGCATTTTATAGAGGTGTGTGGTTGCCTACCTAGTGAAAAGGCCATTACTGCCGGTCAACTGAATCTGTTGTGCTTTGCACGGTAGTTTCCAGCAAGCCATGCCGATCTGCTAGTGTCTTGAAGGGTCAGCATGCGTAAGAGCAAGCAAGGTCAGATTTTCTATAGCTTCCATTGAAGATCACAACATGACAATGTCAGGTTTTGCACAACTTAGAGTTCAAGTCAGCTCAAAATCTGCATTAAACGAAATAGAGACATATTAGATTTATTATTACTTGTATTATATCATGCTTGTCTAAACTGATTTATTTTTTAGCACATCCCACCATACATTTGTCACAGAGTCAGTCTCTCTGGAACAATCTGGTTTAAGCAGAGGTGGCATCTCTGTAACCTCATTTCATGAGTTTCCCCATATGCATTTCACCTTGCAACCTTTGTGTTAACAACCCTGGTCTATAAATTTCACATTATTACTTCCCTTTTGTATTCATGGCATTTTTTATTATTATATATTACATAATAACTCCCTAAGCATCATTTGACCTCGATTCATAAATATAAGCCATGTTCCCTAAACCAAGCAATGGTAAGGCCTCTATAACAGAGGCACTGAAAATCATAGTTTATTAGAGGCCTTAAAACTATATCGATGTTGTCTGAAATTTTTTTAGAGGTAATCAGTAGCATTCTGTGACAGTACCACGGTATTAGCTGGTAATATAAAAAAAAAACACGTTTGATGGGAAATTAAACAGAGTCATTCACAAGCTCCAAGTGCAGGTGTTAAAATAAATAACGACTTTATCTTGACATGCAGGTATTTTTATCGACATACTGTCAGTAAATATCTTTGCCCAGCGCTATTTTTATTAAACTATCACAAAGATCGCGTTATTGTTTTACCGCGTGAGAAACGGATTCAAACGATTCACTGCATGTGTGAACTGTCCGAATGAATTAGACTGAATCCCGAATTCGATCAGTTTGCTTGCATCCGAAAACTTAGGCAGCTGACTTGTTGCCTCGCTGCCCTATCAGGCAATGACTTGCAGGAAGCGTTTGCACACGAAGGCAACTCACGAAACTGATTTTGGACAGACTTCTGAGGCAGCGTAACGGTTTAATGATCTACAGCAAAATATTGAGAGCTTTGGTGATAACTAAGTGATTATTTAATTACTGCAATAGTAATTTTTTGCTAGAAATGACATTAAAAGTGGAAAACATTGATCAAAAACGTACATTTACACCAAAAGACCACGACCACAAAATTTCAGAATGAGCATCTTTATTTTTAGTTAACTTCGACAGAATCGGACGCACAAGATTGGGGGATGTCAAAGGCAGCGAAGGATACATCTATGCTGCCTTCAAAAATCGGCCAGATGAAGGCATCTCAGGAGACAGGAACTGCAGCTAACATTGAATTTGGACGTGCCTTGATGCCTTCTTACCCAAAGACATTTTATAGTTTATTTATTTCTTATTAAAGTGCCCCTATTATGGTTAATGAAAAGTCATAGTAATTTGTTTTGGGAGTCCCCAACAACAGGTTGGCATGCATGCAAGGTCAAAAACACTTTAATTGTCTTATAGCCTAATATGCATTTATTTTTACCAACCACAGCTGCCAGAATTATTTTGTAAAAACTACATAATTTTTTTACAGTGTAGTAGTTTGGTTTGATATTTATTTTTATTTTTGGGAATATAATCTTGTGTCAGACAGGAATTGCAGGATTAGCATTAGCATATGAGGTTAATAAGGAATGGAAAAACAGTTCTTAAATTAAAAATTAAAATTTGTATCTGCAATGTAGCAACAAGTCGACCCAGTGCTGCCACCCAGACATGCCTGAGCAGGGAAAGTTTTTGTTTGTTAGAAATTCATTAAAAAGTGTAAATGTTCTCTATCCTCTATTGTCGCATACATTCAAATTATCACATAATGAGAGAGGTGAACTCAGTTCTCTCTGCAATGACACCTACAGTTCTGTTGTAAACGTGTGTGTGTGTGTGTGTGTTGTTTACCAAGTGATGTGGAGACATTGATCATGACGAGTTATTCAGACACACTGATTTCCCCCGGTGCTGGATTTCACAGTGGAGTTCATTGAATCTTGGCTTAATCCTCCTAAAGCACGCACACACACGCACAAACACACACACATATATACACACATGCCTACCGAAGAGTAGTAATTTTGAAAGGGAAAATAAATGTTTACTGAATAAGGCGGTAATCTTTATTTTGAAGGCCTTAACTCAATCCCTCTCCTTTGTCAGGCTGTCACAGTCTCAGCCGACAGTAATGGCAAGACTGTGCAGACCAGTGAAATATACATCATCCGGTTCACCTGTTCTAAAACATCATTGTATTTTTTTTGCTCACAGCTTCTCAGTTTCACTAAGTGCTCAGTGTTTCATTGGGATTGCTATGTGTTGCTGTGTGTTGTGGTTTTTGCTAGGGCTTTTATAGGGAGTTGCTTATACCCAAGTCTCTACTCACTGCACCGCATTGATAGTGACCGTAGCCAAACTGAGATGTTGTCTTCTGAAAACTTTCCAAGATGAAAAAGTACCCCGCCCTTTGTGCCCTGACCTAAGTTGGATCTTGGCTTTCCCCCCCCCCCCCCCCCCCCCCCCCCCCCCCCCCCCCCCCCCCCCCCCCCCCCCCCCCGCCCCCCCCCCCCCCCCCCCCCCCCCCCCCCCCCCCCCCCCCCCCCCCCGCCCCCCCCACCCCCCACCCCCCACCCCCCCCCCCCCCTCCCCCCCCCCCCCCACCCCCCCCCCACACCCCCCCCCCCCCCCCCCCCCGAATCAGGAGGTTTTTGGGGCCATGTGCGAGAGCAGGTATTACAGCCTGAGAACGTCTTGTTTGAGGTGAAATAGGCAGAATGGACTCCAGATGGGGAACAGAGGCTTTTGCTGTCCAAGGTCCTACTTACAACTGTACAGTAAAGAGTGGGTTTTTTTTCCACATCTTTATACATCGCCAGTCAAAACATCATATCGAACACAAATTAATTACATATCAATAGCAATCTCTTCCAGCAAAACACAGCAATTAAAAAAAGGTATTTCAAATGGAATTTCCAAGAAGTTGTAATAGTTCCCACCATAAAAGTTTGGATTTGGTAGAACTTTTTTTTTCTTATGCTCACCCAGGCTGCAGTTTTTGATCCCCCAGAATAAAAAAAAAAAAAGAAAAGTAAAATATTGTTCTAATTTAAAAAACAACTGTTCTCTCTTTATCTCTCTCTCTCAAAAACATCTCAAAGTTGCACTGAAATGTAAATTCACCCTATTCATTGACCTTATTGTGAATAATTAATTCATGCATTTTTCTTTCTTTTATTGATTGATTGATCTAATAATTTTTTTCTTCTTATGCTCACCAGGCTGCATTTATTTGATAAAAAAAGGAAAATTTTAATTTTGTTCTAATTTAAAAACAAGTTTCGTCTTTATCTCTCTCTCTCTCTCTCTCTCTCTCTCTGTCCCTCTCTCAAAACATCCAAGTTGCACGTGAAATGTTATGTGAATAGTCATTATGAAGTTCTTTCTTTTATGATGATGATAATCCTTAATTAAAGGGGGAATAACCGATCACTTCAGTGAAATGACAGGCTCCTTTTTATTGATGTACACTCTCAGAAAAAAAGAAACAGAAAAAAAGGGTAAAAAAGTCACTGGGGTAGTATCTTTTCAAAATTACTAATATGTACAATTAAGCTACTAATATGCATCCTTAAATAAGGTATAAAGGTGTAATTTTGAAAGGGTACTGCCCCTTTTGTACCTTTTTCTAAAATAGTGTATGTATATTCACAGTAATGTGTGTACACCATCTTGGTATTTCTATAGTGTTGGCATACATATGAGGAGTATCAATAGTAATGCTTGCATATGTAATTAGCTCATGCAGCACATACATGTTTTGCTGGTAAAATTTCATGTCTGATCCATATCTTTTATTAATCATGATATGCCATTAATAATAAGGCAAGTGTAAAATAAACAACATTTTTTAGTATACTGTATCCTGAGCTCATATGTAGGCTATGCACTGAGTGCGTTTGTGTGTGTTGCAGTGATATCGCAGCATGACTGATGTCTGGACTAACGACGACACCTAGAGTCTGAACGCAGAGAAGAAGCAAACCTCTCTCTCATCTGGATGAGGGAAACATGTCAGTGCCCCCTTCCTTTGCCGAGGACGCCTTAATTATTTAAAGGCCACCCCAACACACTTTTCCTCCACTTTCACTTTCATCTTTCGTTTCTTCATTCTCTCCATCCTTTTTACCCAGATTTATCGCTCTTCTTTGTTATCTTTTTACTTTCTTTCCCTCAAGACACATCTAGATATCTTACTCTCTCTCATTCTGTCTGTCCTCTGTGGCTCTCGGTCCTGCCTGAGGCTACGTCGGCCTGAATGCTCCCCAGGTCCATCCGCCCAGTGGCCGATGAAAAATACATCAGTCGCTAGGGGCGACACAGCTCAGTAAAATATTAAGACCATCCACAGTTCTTATATGTCAGGTCCCCATTGGGGGGGGTGGGGGCAGATAAATTATGCACCACCATCTGTCAGATGTAGCTGCTTCCTCACTAGCGCAAACATAAACTGAGGAGCGTGTAAATTGGAAAATAAAGAGACGAGTGTACAGGCTACCTCAGCCAGGAAACTTCCGGATGGATTAGTGCTTCACTGGATGAGCCTGGTTATGTGTGTGTAGAGGTGGGCTCAGTCAAGCTGAAACACTGGGCTCTCAAGTGGAGGATTACAGTGAACTCTGAGGGACTTTTGGGGTGTATGTGTGTTTGTGTGATTTAGCGCGCGAAAGCATGAATGCTAAAACGGTTAACCGCTGGCGAAGCACCAGAAGGGCCCCTGATGTGGATGCCAGTTGTTTATTTTTTATGCAAGTTAAATCAAAAGTCTTTTTTACTGGTACTTCCATATAAATGGGATGCCCACAAACC
Organism: Sinocyclocheilus anophthalmus; assembly: GCA_018155175.1. NCBI lineage: Eukaryota > Metazoa > Chordata > Actinopteri > Cypriniformes > Cyprinidae > Sinocyclocheilus > Sinocyclocheilus anophthalmus. Next base: position 40,234 of record JADLZN010010062.1, on the reverse strand, counting down.
ATCTGATTGACATTCCACATACACACACACACACACACACACACACACACACACACAACACGCACACACACACACAGAAAATAAGAAAAATAAGCCATCTCAAATATTCAAAACTCCATCTGATGCTTGATTTCTCCAAGAGTTGCACAGTTGCATCCATCTACAGTATGTATCTAGCCATCCATCTCATTCTCCTATCCATCATCTCCCAGCCATGCCACACATAGACATCAAAGGGGGCTTAAGCACTGCCATTTTTCTTCCTTGAGAGAAAGTGCCCTTTTTTTATTTAATAAATTAATATGTATATGTGTGTGTGTGTTTCTGTTTGCGCACAGCTTTCCCTGTCAAACAAATAAAAAAATCTAAATATCAGGTTCGGGTTGGGAAATGTTGAGACTGTCGAGTTCTGATGCCCCTCCGCACCACAGCAGTGTAGCACACATTGATCGGCACATGTGCATCACAGACAGGCAGAGAGCCGCAGAAGTGAAGCCCTCCCTCCCTTTCCAGTTGTGGTTGTCTTGGTGTGGAGGTGAGTGGTGGTGAACAAAAGAGTAAGCTACCTGTGCTTTGAATTTACAGCTAATTATCCAAAAGATGAAATGCAAATATAGTTAATTTGTCTCGCTAACATCCATGACTAATGAAAGCTACAATGTAAGTTAGCTAAAGTTTAGCTAACTAGTAGGTTAAACCAGTGTGCGTTCTTTCACTGAATGATTCAGTTTTTTAAAAGGGTCATATGATGCAATTTTAAGTTTTCCTTTCTCTTGAGTTTTACAAGCTGATTGTGAATAGATAAGATACCTGAAGTTGCAAAGACTTAAGTCTCAAACCCAAAGATATATTCTTTATAAACGTTAAGACTTGTCCACGCCCTCCTAAAACGCCTCGTTCAAACAACCCCCCCCCCCACATGTCTACGTCACAATGTGAGAAGATTAGCATAACGCCACCCAAATGTTCACGCAAGACCGAGGCGTCACTTTCTTGTTACGTGCACCCACCGACGCCATTGTGAAGACACTGTGGGTTCTTGAGAAAGCACTGTTTGGCCTTCCAAAAGAGGACACTCAGTGACAGAAATCAGTGGTTAAGTTGTTTTACAACACGGTTCCAGAACAGTTCAACCCAAATATAAATTTGTGTGCAGCAGATTTTATGGAGGACCATTTCCTGATCCTGAGAGAGTAGACTACAATGCCAGCTGTTCTGAATCACAGACTGTAAGTACGTTTTTTTTTATATTTAAAGGATTTGCCACAGACGATTCAAACGCAGGTTTTGAGCAGTGTAGAGTAGCGCCTGTAGATTGTCATTTCTCCGATCACAAATGCAAACATGGTTTTTAGTGATGACCTATAAAATCAAGAGCAACAACCGAGGCAACGCAACGCGTTAAAAGACAGTATAAGTCTTTATAATCCGTGATTATGTCCCCACTTGATGCAACAAATGCTTAGTTTGTAATGGGTTTTATTGTTTTTTTCTCGTCGCGCCGGGACACGGCATCAGTATGGTAAGGGGAGTAACATTTCCGTCAAACGCTTGAGGTATTCGGCCAATCACAACGCACTGGATAGATGGCCAATCAGAGCACACCTCGCTATCAGAATGATGAGCTTTGTAAAAAATGACGCGTTTCAGAAAGGCGGGGCATAAAAGAGAAACAATAAGGTACAGTATGTGTGAAAATAATGGTGTTTTAACCTAAACCGCCTAAAGCACATTTTGATTACAACCAAAGACACCAAATAATGTCTTGTTTAGCAAATATTATGACCCTTTAAAAGGCATTTAGAGTGATCAGCAAAATCACATATGGGTGCAGAAAGTACAATTATAATATCATTTCATAGTACTCAGTATCCCGCTAGGACTGATGTTTTTTCACCAAAAAAGCAGGCATGATAGACAATGTGATTTTGGATTTAGCACAATAGTGAGTTTTTGCTCTATTTCGCCAACAAATATAACTTAATTCCAATTTGCGTCTCTGAGCAACGTGACTCTGTTTTTTTTTTTTCCTGAATGAATCAACCGTTTAAATGATTCAGTTCAGTCGCAATGACTCACTTAACACACATACTGCCACCTACTGGCGGTTTTAATTATCCATTTAAAGTATATTTTCATTTTTTAATTAATTTCAAATATCAGTATTCAACGTTTTATGTTAAAATATCAAACATTATTTATGCATTTGTAATTGTAGGTTAAATGCATTCATGTCCTGCATTGAACAGTGTGTAAATGCATTTAAATGCCACTTCTGATGCAGCTTCTGTGTTTTCTTTGCATTGCAAAGATTAATTTGGTCAATACTGTTTTCATTTGCTTGGTAACAGCCCAAAATGTCTTATTATTCTAATTCACTGACTAAATGTAAGAATTTGACTCAAAAGACGATGCACACTTTTAGAAAAAAAAAGGCTTTATAAAGGTAAAAATGCCTATAAAATGTAAAAATCAATTTAAACTTATTGGGACAGATTAATTTCTATCACTGCTGTGAGCTGACCATTACACAGAATATGAAGAATATCAAAAATTTAGGAGTCAGCTGTCCACAGTAGTCTTTAAGATATCGGCACAATAACACACTCAACAAAAATATCGTCTAATTATCGTTATCGAAAAAATCCCAATAAATATCAAGATATAATTTTTTTGCCAATATCGCACACCCCTAATATATGTGACCCTGTCTGTGAAATCCAAGCTAAAGTCTCAAAATATAATTATGAGATAACAATCATCAAAGTTTGATTTCAATCATTAATTTCACTATGATTTCAATCTCTGACATGGCCTTACTCAGTCAATATTAAAGATATAAAAGGTTATCATTTCACAGAAGGTTATACAACTTATGAAGTATGATTGGTTATGAGAAACAGTAAACACAAAAAAAGAATTTAGCTGGGTTTTCACAGGCGGGTCACATATGTTAACATGTGGTAGAAAGTATAAATATGAGAAGTGCCCTTTTTTCTACTTTGAGCCCCTGCCTCTCAAAATGTCTGTGCACGTCCCTGCCATCTACAATATATCTATCAAGATATCCATCCATCATCTATTTATCTAGAGTATATCTGTCAAGACATCTACCCCGATTAATATGATATTAATGGCCTGATGATGATAGCGTTTCATTGAGCATCACTGATCCATATGACTAGATAGTGATCAGTCATCATTGATGCGCGATCCATATTACTGTGATATGTATTTTCATCTAGTACTGTAATATACAGTAGATATACATCCAGGTCGCATCCATACGCAGTTCTATGAGAACCATTTTTTTATTCTCCATCCATCATCCTCACTACTATGAATATTGTTTAACAGGGATATCATCTGTGTTCTCTTTTAGTTTCATTCATTCATCTAGACTAGGTAAAACTTCAAGGATCATCCATCTTCTATTCCTTGTCAATAAGACATCCATCCCTCCACTATATATCCATTGCATTCTAGTCAGGTTATTAATCCCACAGGTATATGTCCATGCTCATCCATTAACATTCATGTAGTGTAGCCATCCATCCATTGCGATAAGTATGGTATTATTTTTTTTTCTGATTACTTGATCCAATCACTTTATTTGCTTCAGTATCCTTGGATTCATTATTCCCATTCGTACAGGTACTAGTTAACATTTTTAAAACATTAATGTTTGTCATTTATAATCGGTGCTTTGTATAGGTACAACTTTAATTTTAATTGTAATTCAATTTGCAGTTCTGCCTTCTGTTGCGTATCAATTCAAACATGAATTATAATAATAATAATAATAATACTTAACAGTTTGAATTCAATTCTGAATGGCACACCATCCTGGTTTATATCTTATGAGTTGGCAATTTATTATATACAAATAAATGTGAGGCTGTGAGGGATAGACATGCACTCCTAATGTAAAATTTTCCAATGTCAGTTTTTTTTTCTTTGTACTATTTTTAAAGTATTGTCATCTGAATGATTGACATTAATACAATATATTGAAAACACTGTATGCCAACACTTTAATTGTGTTAAATATTACTTATTACACTTATTAGCAGTAAACTAGAGAGGACAGATTTACACACACACACACACATACACAAATGATCAGTGGTAAGACACTGTATGTATCAGTTAGTCAGACTGTTCTTGTCTACAGTATGTAGGCGGTTCTTGGCTACTTTAAGCTGCAAGGTGGACTAGACTTTATGTTGATAGTCAAATGCAGCAGTCTGCAACCTTGTTGACACAAATAGCATTTTTTTTCTTGTTAATTACTGTGCCACATCACCCCTCCTTTTCTATCCCACTCAGCATACATCACAGCATGAATAAATCATGCAAATTGCTGTCTCACTGTTGCCTGTTTTTACTGTTTTCAGCATTATTTGCACTAGTGTTGCCTTGTTTGTTGTTATATTTGAGCTTTGTGTCATGTGGTGGTAACTTAAAGTGTACTTCTTCCCTTGATGTAATTCTGAGTGTCACCGTCATTGTGTTTGGTGTGTAGAATGTTAAGGATATGTGTTGGAAACTGCCACCTTCTGCAGAGATATTTCTATACATACCACAAGCAATAATTATTCTGAAAGCAAAGTAAAACAACAGCAGACCAAAATGCATCACCTGCATGTGCACAGGTGGCATGCCATGACCCAGATAGCCAGTTAACTTAAGCAATTGTTTATTTGTCCAGTGGATTAAGCAGAAAGTTGTGGTTAAGTTGGAATATGGCTTCCATGAAGCTGACAACTAGAGGAAAATAGATTTGGTTGAAGGAACAACAACAATAACCTAAAACTTTTGTGGGGGTAAAGTAAAGTAAAGTAAATGCATTTTATTTCAGTCTATCCCACTCTTATTGTTCACATGCCAATGATCACTTTAGTGTGTCGTAGTGGCAGAAGTGTCTGGTAACTGACCCCTGGTTTGGCTACACTGAGACTACTGTACAGACTACAAGACTACTGGCAACCAAACTGTCATCATATTGTGGAAGGGAAAAAAGTCCTCAGATGCTTTAAAACAATATAAACCTCAAGTTCTTCCTCAATAAAAGTGCATAAATGCAGAAATTATCAGTCATACATACATAAATCCTTGCAGAAGGGGGATCAGAAGTCAATAGGTGCTTTGTGTCTCATCAGCGTTGATGCTCTTTTGGGTGTGGAGCTCATTAGACCTGCCAAACTGAATTAAATCACACTGCTGAGGAGGGAAAGGGGAGCACTTTGCAGTTAGCCTGATCATTACAGGACATTACTGTACTGACACAGCAGATCTCTGCATCTATGGGGATCACAAACTTTTAGGCTTGCTGTTGCATATCACTTCTATTCAGCAGTGTTGGAGAAGCTACTTTGAAACTGATGTGTCCAAAGCTACTCAGTCTACAGTAAGTAAAATACAGTTAAAGTGATAATTCTTACAAAAATGTTTTTTGTTTTTTTAATCATTTACTTATCATCATGTTGCTCCGAATCTCTGTCTTTAACAAAAAATAAGTTTGTTTGTTTGTTTTTTTGTCAACTGGAACCCATCGACTTTCATTATATGGACAAAAACAGTTGAAACCTTCTTCAACTATCTTCTTTTGTCTTTAGTAGAAGATAGAATGTATACAGGTTGAGAATGAATTAAGTGTGATTAAATGATGACAGAATTTTCTTTTTTGTGTGAACTGAGTGTCATGAAACCCTAAAACAGATAATTGAGGTATATTTATAATTGAGGTTATTAATAGCATACTTATTAATAGCACTGCCTATGTTTATTATTAAGGAAGAACTGGTTATTTTTGTGCTTTTCTGAGCCATTTTATTCTTCTGGTCCAAAAAACAAAGTTGAAGCAACATCAGAAAATATGAGGTAAATGTGCAAAGTTGTGACTCGAGAGTGTGTCGTCATCAGTTTCTGAGTGTTTTTCTGCATGAACAAACTATTTAAGCTCAATAACTACTACTTTTAAAAAGTAAATAACTACCTTACTACATTAAGGTATTTTTATATACCTTACAGTACATAAAGAATGTATTTTCTTTTATAAAACTCAACTAGGGCAACAGCATTAAACAAAATAAATCTGCAATACATACAGCTAATAAAACTAGACAATACTCTAATTTATATAAATTATAACAGGGCTACACTAAATATATAAATTAATGTTTGCTACAGAAAAAAAAAAACAATCAATAAAGTAGCATCGCTACTTAACGCTCCTCTTTTGCCATTATGTTTGGAACGCTTTCAGAAGCTCCCAACTCACTCAACTGTTTATTCGCGTGGGCGAATTCAGTTCATCAGTTGAATTTTGTTCTAAACAACCTGATATTTGCGCTGCCATGACTAAGCCAAGATTCCTGACTCCACATTTTTATTAGAATGCAGTAATTAGTTTTGGCAACAATTGTACGTTGATGTACGATGTAGGGCATGAGCTCTGACTCATTTAATCACCTTTAGAGAACCAGCGAGGAACAGACAAAAAAGGTTAACAGTTTATTCAGAATGACAAAACCCAACAATGGTTTGAAAAAGTTCATGGTTAGATTGGTGGGGGAGTTTAAGGATTATGCGAATATGCCGCTCATTTCAAATTCCATATAATTATCCAAGGTTAGCAGCTGCCGGTTAAATGAATAAATAGCTCTACACCCCTCTCCGCTCTTCAATCCTCAGCCGACTGCCATATCAGACCTCATCTGAATATCCTGGAACTGTTACCAAGCAACACACTACCCCCCTTTTTGGCGAAGCGAAGGGCAGTGATGCCATTCAGCTGTTGAGGAGCTCAGTTAGTGTTGCGGATGCCAACATCGTGCTCCCCAGCTATGGCTGCCGCGGGGACAGCCTGAAACGGAGCAGTCTGGTGACATTACAATACTCTGAAGAGAGCTCATATACAGAGACACACAAAAGAAGTAGGCTACCTCGTCATCTTCACTGTGGCGGAGACGAGCGGTGGTCTATGTACGTGTGTAAAAGAAAACTGAAAAATGTGTCTGCATATGCCATAGCAACTTCGGTGAACTCCAGCACACAGTCAATTAAACTTGGACCGCGATGTGTTTGGCTGCTTCCTCTTCCCATCCTGGAGAAAAAAAGAGAAAATTACTGATCACTTAACTGACCTGTCAGTATTACAGCATATTTCTGCTCGCCAGCCAACATGAGAGTACACAAGCTCTGTTCCAAAACCAAGTAAGCTGTCTTGCTGTCTCCGTAGGCAGCTGCCTTCTAAGATGGCATTCTAACCTCATGAAATCTCATAAGCAGGACTTTCCTCGCATTTTCTGTGTTGATTTTGGGGGAGATCGGTGGAATTATGTGGTTAAGCATGGTGCAATCGGTTAAATGGAACTGAGAATAATTACGTTCTGATTAGTAGCTGAAAGCATCATCATAATTAGTCAAATATTTAATAAACAAACAAACAAAAATAAGGGCAAGTGCAGAACTTTTGGAAGCAAATGCATATAACAGAACTTGATTTAGATTTTAATTGAGTTTGATGTTATATGATGCTAGGCTATCATACTAAATGCCTTTATACTTTTGCTATACATTTGATCAATTCATGCATTCCCTGAGAATCAAACCCATGACCATCATACTGTTTAAGCTACAAGTTATATAACACACAAATACTGATTTTCTCTTTTTTTCCTCAGATATTATTGAAAAGAAAAAAAAACATGTCAGCAAGTTTTGAAACTGAATTAAACTGACATAAAAGAAATACTTCGACCACATAAACAAACCAACAAATATATTTGTGCATTATTTATTCACCCTCATGTAATTTCAAACCTGCATGTTTTTTTTTCTATGAAACACAAAATAGGATTATGTTTGAAGAATATTTTAACTGTTTTTGTTCATACAACAAAAGTCAATAGGGTCCAAACAACATCGGACACCATTGGTTTTCATTGTATGGCCAAACAAGAAAAGGAAAGGAAAGGAAAAGAAACAACATCAACACTGAGATACTTCCCAAAATATCTTATTTTGTGTTTCACAGAATAATAATAATAACAATATTTTATTTATTTTTTTAAATGCAGGTTTGGAGCAACATGAGAGTGAGAAAATTTTCACATTTTGAAAATGTTTCACTTTTTGAAAATTTGAAAACAGAATTTTCACTTTTTGGTAACTGTCATTTTAACACACTCACAATTGCCTTTTCGTTTTTGAATAAAGCACTACAAAGTGTCTTATCTTACAGATTATGAACTTCACACTGCCACTCCACTTAGACTTAAAACACACACTGGAGCATGGATAAGGAATTTCCACTGTGGGCCGAGTGTGAGGTGGCAGATGCCATGGACATCCCCGGTTTTTACCGCTGCTGTTGGAAGCTCCACACATTGTCTGACACTCCAGACAGCACTGGCTTCAATTAAAAAAGAGAAGAGTAGAATGAGAAAAAGACAACTGTAGACATGCTGGAAATGGCTGTCTGTCTGGAACAAAATGATGAAAGTGAGAGAAGGAGTGAGAGAGAGACATTGTGTTATCTGTCAGCTTCAACTAGACAATGTCACACTGTACATTCAAGTGCCAGCTCTGAGAACAGAGGCTTACTGGTATAACATGCATACACACACACACACAGCAGATTCAGAGGCGCTCTGGCTCTAACAAGCACATAGTATATCTGACGTCGTGCCATAGAGAATAGGGCCTGCCACAGGCACTGTAGCCTGCAGAGATTGGGAGAAACAGATAACTCAATCTGCTCAAACAGGAGAGTGCACAAAGAAGTAGTATTACTTCACCTTGTGACTTCACAGCCAGCAGACACGAGACTGCGCAGACCACGAATAACCCTTAGGAAAGAAGCTTGCTTTAATGCTCAGTTTCTTCTAGACAACATTGAGGTTAAATGGAGGGATACTTTAGAGACAAGTTAAATGAAGAGACAACTAAATTAAGTCTTCTCAGATTTTCATCTTGAGAAAAATACCCTATTCATTTAACATGTCTCAGAAGTTTCAGAAGGGATCTCAGTGGGAAACATAGCCAAAAATTACTTTATTATCATCTATATTACAGCAAAAATATCAAAACATCCTTGAAACAAGAAAAAATGCAATTTAGACAGAATTACACACATACATACATCAGTAGCGAACCGTGACTCTGGAACCTAGGCCCTCTCCCCCTACCCTCGTCGGGGGGAAAGAACAAACTAACTGCCATCCTAAAGTCATCTTTGACAATTTGACAATTCCACCTCTGAAACAAGAGGCTATTTCAGGCGGTCGCACACCGGAGGACAAGTGAAGTGCGGCATCACGCCGCACCACGTCTTTAATATTCACACACATTGTTTTCTATGAGTGGACACACACCGGCGACTGTCCGCGGATCCCAAATACGACTCCAGGCGCGGTTCATAATCATGTCGTGCCACAGAGCGCCTCAGCACCACTCACATAATTTTCCATTAAAATACATTATATTTGTCCCAAATCATTGTTAATGTATATAATGACTTCTTCCTAGGATGGAAGATTGTGTATTGTGCATTTTTTAAGCAAAACGTTTGTCTTTCTGTGGCTCTAATAAATTTTGTGATTAATATAGTGAGCTAGAGATCGCAATTTTTCATCCTGTTTGCTGTTTTTTTCGATCCCCGAACTTTAAACTCATTGACACCAGTTGTCTTGCTCATTCTTGAAGTTAAATTTTGACTGTTTTGGGAATAGATTAAAAGTTTTGGACTGCCATCTTGAACTGACGGTGTGCGATACGTGTTGCACCGAGGCACTGCGCTTCTCATCCGGTGTGCGACCACAACAAAACAGTACAGGGAGAGTGACTGATATTACCAAAATAATACCGCTAAATTGAAGTCAAATGCAAATCCTCATTACAAATGCATCATCACACAAAATATACAGACACTCAATACCTCCTACCACACAAAACCAACAAATGTAACGTTAAATGTGTTTAAAGGGGTCATATGATGCTGCTAAAAAGAACATAATTTTGTGTATTTGGTGTAATGAAATGTGGTTCAAAAAACACATTATTTTCCACATACTGTACATTATTTTTTCTCCTCTATGCCTTGCCTTTCTGAAACACGTCGATTTTTTAAAAAGCTCATTGGTCTGAAAAGCAAGGTGTGCTCTGATTGGCCAGCTATCCAGTGCGTTGTGATTGGCCGAATACCTCAAGCGTTTGACGTAAATGTTATGCCCCTTACCATATTGTGATGCCCTGTCCGGCCAGAGCGTAACATAAAACCATGTCTGCATTTGTGATCGGAGAAATGACAAACAACAAGTGTTACTCTACACTGTCCAAAAAACTCGAGTTTGAATCGTCAGCGGCAAATTCTTTAAATATAAAAAAATTCAGTTTTTTTGTGTGTCAGAACAGCCGGCATTGTAGTCTAATCTTCCAGGATCAGGAAACAGTCCTCCATAAAATGCGCTGGACACATCTGATATGGCGTTAAACTGTTCTGGAACAGTGTTGTAAATCAACTTAACCACTGATTTCTAGCCGTCTCCTCTTTTGGAAGGCCAAACAACGTAGTTTCGGCATTCACACGAAAAGCATACCAACCCACACAGCATAACACACCGCGGCCTTGAGTGAGCGGAGGCCGGAGGCCTAGAGTGAGCCGTGGCATAGAGTACGCGGAGGCCAGCTTGAGTGAGCAGAGGCGGGCGTGCTTGAGAATGGCGCGGCCTGCGGATTCGACGAAGGAGCATCCGGCTGGCTTGCGGCAATCACATGTGACGACCCCGGGCTGGACTTCCACTTCGTCCACGGTGAAAGCCGACCCGGCAATCGACAGCGCCAAGTTGATGTATTTCCTCAGCGACCACTCTATCATCGCCAGGCATGATGTAGCGGATATCGTCCTCTTTTGGAAGAGCAACCAAAGTAGTTTCGCTTTCACAACAAAACGACATGGTGGCGGCGGCGGCAACAACAATACTACAGCGAGAATAAAAGTTAAGCCTTCTTTCTTTGCGTGAACATTTGGGCGGCGTTATACAGATCTTCCCACATCGTGACATAGAATATCTTTGGATTTGAGATTTTAGTCTTTGCAACGTTACAGATCTTCTTTATGCACCAAGGGCTTGTAGCACTCCAAAGAGAAAGGAAAATTTTTTTAATTGCATCATATGACCCCTTTAAGACAATACATCATGGCATCGCTCACAGCAATTAGCGCCAGACACTTCAAGACAAACCAGCAGTGTTTATAATAAATATAATTGGCACAGCGGCCTAGTAAATGTCCTCACTTACATTATTTGCTGCTTCCATCGTGACATTTTAATAGCTAGTTAGTTTATCAGCGAATATATATTTTTTACGGAAGATCCCCACAGCGGCCCATAAAGTTAGTGATAACAAGGCCCGCCCATTTAGAGAAAAGATATGATTGGTAAATTTTTCTGTCATTCGAAATTACTCCTCCATTAATTTTCTATTGCTTGTCCCTCTGTAATTTCATAGCTGGACCACCAATCACAGAGCCGCAAACGCTAGGCGGAAACATTCAGATATGGAGAAAATGGGCGTCGTTCATAAGTCCATTCACTGAATAGGCAGATTTGGAGAGGGGTTTTTTTTTCAGAGAAATTGTATTTATTTTATTTAGATGATGTTTGTCTAATTATGAATTGATTAAATAAAATTTGTAATAATTATTTTTTATTGAAAATACTATATTTTAAAACATTTATTTAAAAATTTTAAATATTGTTTTTACAATAAGTTAGGGTCTTGACGGTTCCCCACTGATATATATATAGATAATATATTTATATTTATATGCTACATACACACACACACGAACACACAATTTTATTGGAGAGAATAGAAAAAAATTATCAAATTGAAGTGGATGGAACAGATCAGATTATTACGATTATTATTATCATTATTATTATTATAAGTTCTTTTGAAAATGTATATGTTTTAACATATACATTTGAAAACCTGTTTACCAGAGCCACTAAAAGATACTGCTCTTTAGACAGTTGTGCTCAGCAAATACAAGCAATTTAAAGCTAATTCTAATTATCACATGAAAGTAGTCCAGAAGGTTTTCTTGCATGCAATTAAATGAAAATCTATTGCTGGATACCTCTGTCACACATGCTGTGTGACAGTTAGACACATAGTTATTATGATCCAAAAGCCTGGCATGTTAGCGTTGATAAATACAAATACAAGCAGTGGTGGTAAATTAGCTCTGGCATAGCAGCCAGAAGTTCTTTGTGAGCAGATGGAGAAAGCCAACCTCCAACGCAGTGCTCTGAGGCGATGATAGGGCTTATCTACAGGTGTATATACACAGGTATGTCCACCAGGCTTTAACAAACACTCGAACGCAAATAAACTCCTGCTATCGTCTCCAGAGAGTTTCTTTCGCTCGAGCATTGGCTTTCAGACAGCAGTGTGTTATGAGTATCCTCTGTATCCAGAAAGAGCTCATATTTAATTTAGGAGGGTTCATATGGCTAGGTCTGGCGGAGACTAGTATTCAGACGGCTGGAAGTGAGAACCATCTGGCCAGCAGAGAGCCCTCATCTGCTGCCCAAATCTGACTCTGTTTACTGGGTAGAGAGGAGTGACAGCACTGCCAACTGGCCGAGCACAGAGGATAGAATGACTTTGTTAGCGAAAAAGCTAATAGTTAGCTTTTTACCGCCAAGCTAGCAGGTGTAGAAGTGCTGAAAAACATGGAATAAAAAGAACTAATTTTGCAGGAAGGGTAGAAATTAATTTATTAAAATGTTGGACACTAATACAGGCCACAAAATCACATCATTTCATTTTTAGTGGGTGCAGCACAGAAAACATTGCTGTCTGTCTTTATTCAGTGTGAGAAGCTGTCAAAGCTAAAGCTAACAGCTGTGACAATATGGCCGTTTCCTGCTAGCTGTGCACGTCTCGCGGGAGAAAGAGCTAAACTAGCCTGTCGAGTATGTCAGCAACATCAATCACAAAGTGCCAGTGAGCACTTTAAAACAGATGTCACCGACAAGACAGAACTATTGGCTAATGCCGGCAATTCTGAAATTCTGACAGTCTTTGACAGCAAGCAATTTTAAAGGGATTAGCATCTAAAAAGAACACAGAAAATCCAATGTCAATGTTATTTTCCAGCTTACAGAAAAGAGCAAATATGAATCTTGATTATTAGACTTGTCTATTTATGTCCAAACAGATCTATTTCTCCTTTACTTCCCCAGGCTGTTGATTGAGTGAAAAAGCGAAAGGTATAGCAGAAGGGATTGTGGGTTTTAATTAGATTTGTACCTGTCGTGTCGTTACTCAAAAGACACCGGCAAGTCACTGAAAACAGGAGATTCAAGCTAAATTGCACTCATAACTGTGGCTGGCACATTAATTGGTGTCGTTTAAGGAGCTTATGAAGATCAATTTAGTACCCATTGTCCTCAAAAGTTATCAAGAGAATAATTTAGGTTATTGCTTGCATATTGGGGTCATTGTTGTGGTGTGTTTGAGAGAAGCTAAATGTGTGTGGGTAAATTACATAAATAAAGCAATTAAATATGTATATTTTCAGTTTGGCTCATGAATATTAGTTTGATGACAAATTATTTCCCCAGTAAAAAGGGGATGCAACTTCCCTGAAATTAAGTGCCTTAAATGACAATTAATTGAAAGTGTTTCATTAATACAAAACATATTTCTGGGTTTTACTCAAAGCTGAGAGGAATCATTTGAATTCATTGAAAGTAGGGAGTAAAATAAGCCAAACTGCTGTATGTTGACTGTGTGATATTAGCAAAGAGAGTGTATTTGCCTAAAACCTCAGTTTCTTAGATCAGACCCAAATGCACACAGGGAAACCAAATGTTAGAGACTGAAATGCTAGAGTAGGAAGACTCTATGATGTCAAAATTAGGTTCCTGCTGAATGTAAATGTAAAGATATCTAAAGTCATATCTACTTTTTAATACACTTATATGCTTTGGAAGGGGTGAATTGTGAACACTGATTGATTTTATATTGAACGGTTTCCTTTTGAGATGCGATTCTCATACATTTCTGATTCAATTTATTTAATGTCTCGCTTCCCATATTAAAAAGAAAAAAGAAAAAATGTATATAAGAAAATTCATAATACTGTATGATTTTTCTTATTTTTTAATTATTTACTATATATGGTTTAAAATTATAATTATACACAGTGACAGAAGTCTCTTATACTCACCAAGGCTGCATTTATTTGATCAAAAATACAATAAAATCTGTTATATTGTGAAATATTATTACACGTGTCACATGATCCTTCAGAAATAATTCTAATATATCAACTTAATAAATGTATTAAATCTTAAGATATTTTTTCATCTCTACAATTTTTTATGATCCATATAATTGCACTTGGCCACATGAAGTTTCTATTTTAGGACCAAGTAGAAGTCTCTGCTAAACATATAGTTCCATCAGTGTACAGTCATACATATAGTATTTTCTTTTTCAAATTGATTTAACAAAAATCACAGAAATAAAACTGACCGTTGTCACCAAACACTTCTCATCAAGCCTAAATTGCTCCTGCTGTTTGTCCCTATAAAGTACATTAAACTAATTGGGCAATTTGTCCAACCATCACTGAAAATGAATTGCATAATTTGTTTCAACTGGATTAATCCTTCTCAAAAATGGTCAAATGTAGACTGAACCTCATCCAAAACTCAATAAATTTGGGTTGATAATTTGGTGTGTGATGATGTGTGTAGCAGGCAGTTGGATATTGGGGACAATTAGAGAAGGAGAAGGTCTTTGTGTGGGTGAGTTGTCATGAATGGCCCATCGTGCCCTTCCAAAGGAATGAATAATGGATCATCGCGTCAGGCACCATCAAATAATAACAAACACACAAAACAGGTTGGCTAGGGAAAACTAGCTGAGCTCCAAAATGCCAAGACTGAATAATTCAAACTGCATTCCCTCACTGCACACCACGATTGCCTCATTCCGACCAGGGGGATGAGAGACGGGAGAAAAACAGAGGGAGGGGCGGAGCTCTGAATGAAAAGAGTGCTGGGAGGAAAGACTGAAAGGCGGAAAAGGCTAAAGAACAAATTTTGGACCGTACAAAGAGAAAGAGCGAGGAAGAGGAGCACAATCTGTTGATGACCAACAGGAAGAGCATGCAGGCCAATTCTACAATGCTCTGTATTCATGCTGCATTGTGTCTTGAATAGTACTGACTTGTTAGGCAGGGTGAGGCTCCAGGGCTGGGAGGGGGGCTGGTTGCCGCACAGGGCCCAGAACGGGTGGACATGGCTGGGGAAGAGCAGTGGGGAAGGAGGGCCAAACTCTGAACTGCTCTAGAGCCGCATGCCCATTGATCTGACACCAATTAGCATAGCATCCATCTGCTGCGGACTCCAAATGGGGTGTGGAACCAAAAGGCAAACCATCGCATTCATACCACAAACGTAATACTGTATAGTCTTTCTTCATACCCTATTTTGGTCTTTCTCTATCACTGGTGATTTTTTTTCCAGCCCTTTGCAACTGCTTTGTCAGATTTTACAGTATGACCCCTTGGGTAAAGGCCAAAGCAGAGGCAAGCAATTGGCTTTTATCTCTACAATATACATATTAGCAAAGACTTTGTTCATGATTGACAATGTTGATTGGGTGTTTTTTGGTCACACATCCAACAAAACTGAAGTGCTAACACAGTAACCCAAACAAGTTTTTTTGTCAATATTGGCAATGTTTTGCAAAAGAAAAAAAAATGTCTGAGCAAAGAGGTCACAGACATTCAGTCAATTGCTGTGCTCCAGTTGTTTCTTTGTTAGACGGCCATCGCAGCAACAGTCACGCTGCAGGACTATGCCTGAAAACATCCGACACCACCAGGCAATTAATCCTCTGTCAGTGAGCTTGTCACACCAAACAATCCAAGGCTGCTGATTTTGCCCAACGATGAGAGAAATCTTGTGCAATTCCTGAAATCTGCCTAAGAGGGCAAAATTGTGACCAAAAAAATAAATCACACAGTTTGCTTTGCACATGATAAACAGACACACACACACACAGGCCTAAAGAATCCCTTGACATGACAAATGATAGCTTAAAGTAGTTTTCTCACACAGAGAACTGAATGTGTTTGTGTAGGAAAAGTGTCTAGTACTGTGAATAGTTTGTACTGTAGGGCAGTACTGTCATTAATATTTTGGTAAACATGTTACCTAATGACAACTATACTGTAGGGTTTCTGAATATATTGGTAAAAAAAAAAAAATTACTTTAACAGTAGCTGCCACCTGTCGTAAAACAGAAAAAAGCAGAATATTCAGCGTTGCTATAGCTGCACAAAATCATGTTGGTGGAAATGACAGACTAAAGCAAGAGTTTTGTTCTGGATTCCGCTAAAAAGTGTTAGATTAGCAGTAAATTTTTACACTTTTGTATAGTTACAAACTCTTTCTCTGTGCCTCCCTATATACTCATATTTAGAGTGTGATTCATTGGCCAAAATGATAGCGATAAATATATACAGTTGCAAGAAAAAGTCAGTGAACTATTGTCAATTTTCTGATTTTCTGCATAAATTGGTCATGAAATTTGATTTGATTTTTCACCAAAGTCACAAATATCAACAAACATAATATTTCTAAGCTGATAAAACACAAACAATCATCATCTTTCATGTCTTTACCGAGCACACTCATTAAGCGTACAAAGTGATGGTGGAAAAAGTAAATGAAACACTAGGCTTCTGGTGTCACTACATGCAAATTGGAGTTAGATATTAGCAAACCAGGAGTCCAATCAATGAAACCAGAATAAAGGTGTGGTTTAAAGCTCAATTGACTTAAATAAATACCCAAACAGTGTCAGTGTGCTAACAGAACTGTTTGGGAAGAACATGCAGTGCTATGAACTGTATGGTGTAAAAAGAACAGCGTACCAACATGAAAACGTCATCCCAACAGTGAAGTATGGTGGAGGGAGCATCATGATTTGGGCCTGCTTTGCTGCCTCTGGACCTGGAACGCTTGCCAATGTGGAGGGGAAAATGAATTCCCAAGTTTATCAGGATATCCTACAGGATAATCTCAATGTGTCTGTCTGCAAGCTGAAGCTCAGAAGAAGCTGAGTGATGCAGCAGGATAATAACCCTAAACAATGAAGTAAATCTACTATAGAATGGCTTTGGATACGTACAATCCACCTTTTGGAGTGGCCCAGTCAAGCCCAGACCTCAACCCTGTGAGATGCTGTGGAATGACCTCAAGAGAGCCATTCACACCAGATGTCCTAAGAATATGGGTGAGCTGAAGCAATTATGTAAGGAAGAATGGTCCAAAATTACTCTTGGAAGTTTTGCAGGTCTAATACACAGATACAGGATGCACTTGCTTGAGGTTATTGCTGCCAAAGGTGGTTCAACCAGTTATCAAAGCACTGTTTCACTTACTTTTTCCACCATCACTTTGTATGTTTAATGAGTGTGTTCAATAAAGACCTGAAAGATCATGACTGTTTGTGTTTTATCAGCTTAGAAATATTGTGTTTGGTGATATTTGTGACTTTGGCAAAGATCAGATCACATTTCATGACCAATTTAAGCAGAAAACCAGGAAATAGAAAATAGTTCACTTACTTTTTCTTGCAATGCAGATATAGCGCTAATTTCATTATTTTGTATTATTTTGGCCATGATAATTGTGTAGTGAAAATCTGATATCGTGACAGCTCAAATGACTACTAGGCCTAATAAATATTAGAATTTATGAATTACATTTTGAGGAGAGGTTATATTTTTGCCATGTTAACATGACATACAATTTGAGGGGGGTTATGGCATGAAATTTCTATTAAAATTATAATTTGAAAAAATGCTTAAAAATCTTTATATTAACTGACTTTCTATTAAAACCCCTTCAGAGCTGAATTTTTTTCACTGAACAAAATGTTTTTTATCCACTTGATATTTGCTCTTCTCCAATATAGAAATAAGTCTAAAAAACAAGATTTGTGCCAACTAATATTTTATTAGATTTTTTTTCATGTCCACTATAATGGACACCAGGACTGAAGAAAAATAAAAATCCCCATATTTTAACCATACATAATGAGTAGAGTGTGTGCACTATAGTTGAACTAGTGTTTAAGATTTGGAAAAGAACACATACTATAAGAATGAACAATGCAGTACGAATGTGGAAAAAAGGTAAGTTGATATGAAGTCTCAAAAAAACCTGTTTGATCCTTTTTGTTGGTTGAAGTGGGTGAATCTGAGTATATCTATAAATGTCTTTGTGTGTATGTGAATGGGGTTATGTGTACTTGCTGATTGTTTTGATGAATATATGATTATGTGCATTATAGCATCAAGGCATCAGTGTGTGTGGAGGGGGTGTGAGTGTGTGTGTTGCTGTGTATTCACTGATCTCACATCCACTATGGCTGTTTCTCACTAAAACCAATGAAAAGTTGATTGACAGGCTATGGTCACTTTGATGACATAAATGAAATCATATTAATATTAATTTCATTAATTAACATCAATGTTCATAAAACATTAACATTATAATTATAATTTGTAGCTCTGTGTTTAGCTTTGAAATGCTTCCACAAATTTCTCAACCTGCTATACAACTAATTCATGAGCTGCTGATATCTTTCAAGACCTGATGTCCATTGCGATGGACATTACATTTTTTTTAAATCCTGTGTTCTGCAACTCTGAATGATCTTCAAAGTAACTTTGAATATTATAATTTGATAGTCTTAATTTCATAATAGGTGCAAGTTGATGAGGCTACCATGAACATAAATCTGCATATAAAAGGTAAAAATTGGGCTTCCTCCTCTTCCTGTCTAGTCGGTTAGTCATGTCTCTTTTTGTGAGGCCTGTAGCTCAATCAGATTAAGTTAGGAGTCATATCTTCATTGTGATTGGTTGATCAGGGACCAATCAGTGACCAGGCATTCCTCATATTATGAAAACATAAAATTGTATTGGTTTAAACAAAAAATCATGTGATGCCCATTTCAATGGACGCAGAGTCCGAAGGGGTTAATGAAATTAACCATGTAATCATGTATCAATATCATGTTATGACAACCATCTGCAGTCTCCCAGTGGTCTACATTACACACAGTTTTGCTTTATGCGATTGATCAGGGTTGGAACTGAACTTTGCAGGAAGGTAGGTCTCCAGGAACAGGATTTCTGTCAATTCTGTACGCACAGTCAGACATCATGAATTTATTCCACAAATAAAAATGCATCCAATAACAGAAGGGGTTACTAAGAAAAAGCCAGTAGTATCCAGGTGGTCATGTGATATCAAAATGGCACCTCCAATTTAAAGGTAAACTAAAGAAGACTTTTCCTTAAAAAAAAACAACAGCAAAAAAAAAAAAAGTTAAACGGATACAATTTCAAGGTGAGAGTTATGATGAAAAAGTGATGTAAAATTTGACATCAAAATCCAATAATTTTTTTAACAAAACAGCACTCTAACATCTGATTCAATAATTTGATACTGTGGTCTCTCTCTCTCTCTCTCTCTCTCAATAAAGAAATCAGCAATCAATATATATATTTCTTCCATATAAGGAGAATTCACACACTGACTGATGCAACTATGAACAGATGAAAGGAAAATAAACAGTGCAGATCAGCTCTGAACTCTGAAATCCTGTTTGATAGGAAAAGTCAAGTGAAAACAAAAGTGGAAGACGTAAAGGAGATGTGAGCATTCTCAGCAGGTAGACTGCAGAACACTGTTTATGAAGGACATAGAAAGTAACAGAGAGAGAGAGAGAGAGAGAGAGAGAGAGAGAGAGAGAGGGGGGTATGCAGTGTGAAATTACTCTGGCAGTGTGACAGTAGCAGTGGGGAAAAAGCAGCGTTAGCCAAACGCAAACACCCCTCAACTATTTCCCTATGGGCCC
Organism: Sinocyclocheilus anophthalmus; assembly: GCA_018155175.1. Taxonomy (NCBI): domain Eukaryota; kingdom Metazoa; phylum Chordata; class Actinopteri; order Cypriniformes; family Cyprinidae; genus Sinocyclocheilus; species Sinocyclocheilus anophthalmus. The sequence goes on along the minus strand of JADLZN010010062.1, from coordinate 20,263 downwards.
TCAGTTAATTATTCACACACAGAATAATTACACTACCTCTCTATGTCTCTACATGTCCTACTCCGCATCTTATACCTTATTTCTTTCATTCTTTCATCTATGCGTACTGTAACTTCTCATTCTTCTTTTACCTGTTTGTTCTGTCCAATTCATTATTTTCTTCATATATCGCTCTTCCAAACCCTCATCCACACCTTCAAACCCACACACACACACTGGAGGTTTTGCACTGGTGGGATGCAGGGAGGCGTGAAATCAGCAGTGTGTATGCATTTCTGAACACAGCAGTATGTCGTTGTGTCCCTACTGTTTTAAAGGTCATGCACTCGGGGACACACACACACAAGTGTGCATGTGAATACAACTTAACCCTCTTGTTCTGTTGAGATTGACTCCAATGATGTACGTGTACAAATGATAATAGTCATTTAACCTCTTATTTTCTGTTCAAAATCTTCAAATAAGATCCTCTAACCCAATCAAAACTTGTGGGTACTCATTCCGCCTGTCAATCCAGTGCCATTCCTAAACTTCTGGGGGCCCGAAGCAAAACTTTGTCAGAGGGCTCCTGTCAGTGCATTCATAAAAAAAAACAAATGACTCTCAAACCCTTAATATGATATTTCAGAGCAGTTTCACTGCCAGCAAACAACAGTAAGCTGAAACGGTAATAAAATAAAAAAACGCACACAATGACAAATACATTAGAAAAAAAAGATACAAAAAGATTTTATTGCTTATTTAACATTAAATGACAGAGACAGCAGCAGGATTATTAGGCTGCTGGCACTTTAAAAATGAATGCACAGATTTAATATACTGACAAGTATTTTATTCAGGGATGCACGATATTATCGGAACGTTATCGGAATCGGCCAATAATGCCTTAAAATGTAAACATCGGGCCGATATGAAAAATTATGCCGATATGCCCTGCCGATAAGATGAATAACTCACATGTGCTCAGGGTGTGCTAGCAATACAATCAAGTCAGCAGTGTGGTCATTCTTGAAGCGAACTGTTATCAGAATGGTGATTAGATTCACTGTTTTGGATCGCCGTATTTAATCTGAGAAAGCAATTAAGCAAAGACAGAATAAGCATCCAGTGTGTGATGGAGTCAACAGTCACTAGCGTGCAGCGGCAGCCTTCCCCGGTTCCTAATGCCCGTCCTGTAAGGCATTTTATTTACTTAGGGGGCACTGTTGCCCTACTTGTATTAAAATGAAAGTAAAATACACAAATAACATTAAGATTGTGTTTTTGATTTATAATTTATATCATAAAATCATGAGAATGTTTTGAATTAAAGGTAAGAATCTATAGCTTACATGAATAAAAATCACATACATGACACTTGTAAATTAAATTATATTATAATTATAATATATTATAACTGTCAGGGATAGTCCAGCCTCGTCAGGCCCAGTCACCTGACACACCCGTTCACAATCACCGGAGTACTAATCAGCCGCACCTGTCACCACCTCATCAACACTAGCTCAAATACTCAGTCACAGCAGTCACACTTCGTCTGGTCTTGAGTTCACTACGCTACTCCTTACCTGACTCACTAACCCAGATGCCATCTTGAAACCTACCTGTCTCTGTGCCATCCTCTTCAGCCCGATCCTAGAAGGAACCCATCATCATGTGAGGTAGATCCCTTCCATTCCATAGACTGTTGCTCTAACCCGTTTGCTCTCCATCTCTCTCGCTCTCAGCACCTGTTAATAAATATCCCTGTTTACTCTCCGTCCTTGGTCTCCTTCTGTACTGTGACAGAAGACCAGACCTACCCCAATCTCTCCATGGAGCCACAACCACTGAACCCCCCATCACTGGAGGATTTAATCCAAGCCTTCCGTACACCCGTTGTGTCTGCCTCCCACAGTCCCATGGCACGGTCCGCTATCTTCTTGCGCGTGTGTGAGGGGGGGGGTGGCGGCGGATTGTGGGTGCTGTGTCGTTGTTACGCAATGTTCCCGATACTGGGTGGGTACGTGGGTGCTACTGATGCAGTCACAAGCCTTTCCCAATGACCGCGCCAAAGTTGCCTTCATGATCTCCCATCTCGTTGGCCGCGCTCTTCACTGGGCCCAGTTCATGTGGGAGAGTAACAGTCCGGCCATTCGCACTCTATCTACTTTCACCGCACACTTCAAAGAGGTGTTTAGTCACGCCGCAGCTGAGATCTCCGTGCATGACCAGCTCTTCCGCATCCGTCAAGGCAAGGCCTCCGTGAGCGAATATCCCATCAAATTCCACACTCTGACGGTGAAGGGCTGAACACTGACATTCGCCTCCAAATGGTGATATTTGACGACACCGTGGGATTAGAGAATTTCATCCAAAAGGCTATCAAGATCTCCCAACATCTCCTGGCCTGTACACCGGTCCAGCCACTCGCCTCACCGGTTCCAGCACCCAAACCCATGCAAGTGGATTCGTACCATCTCACCCATGCAGAGCGTTCACGGAGGATAACATCCGGACTGTCTGTATTGTGGGGAGCAGGGACACCTGATTCACTCGTGTCCTATCCGTTCCTCACGACCCTCGTGAGTACCATCCAGCTCAGCCCTCAAATTGCTACCTTGACTAGAATAAATGTATCATTAATTTCATCTCACCAATCCCTTTCAGCGCAAGCTCTTGTAGACTCTGGTTCTTTGGGGAACTTCATATCCACACTCCAAATACTTCAACTAAGACCGCTGAAGCATGCCCATGTTCTGAATATCCTCACCATTCAAGGAAAGCCGTTGGGTCGTGGTAAGATCCAGCTATGCACCCCCACCATCATGCTCCGCATTGGGTGCCTTCATGAGGATCTCATCTCTTTTCTGGTGCTGGAGAATTCCACAGCGGAGATCATCCTGGGACGCCCTTGGTTAACCCAACACGCACCCATCATTAACTGGACCACCAACAAAGTTATACACTGGAGTGAGTACTGTCGGCAGCACTGTATGTCCCAAGTTCTCCCTCTGTCACCTGGTTTCCTCCCGGTCTGTGCCCCCTCCATCGAGAGCCCCAAACCCACAGAACCTCACAGCATTCCCAGTGAATACCGGGCGTTTCAGGATGTGTTCAGTAAGCGTGCCGCGACGAAACTACCACCTCATCGGCCATGGGACTGTGCCATATATTTGCTGCCTGGAGCTCAACTCCCTAAGGGTAGGGTGTACCCTTTGTCCATCCCGGAGCAAGGAGCGATGGAGGAGTACATTAAGGAGGCTCTCCAGCAAGGCTTCATTCGGCCCTCCACATCACCGGCCGCATCCAGTTTCTTTTTCGTGGGCAAAAAGGACGGAGGCTTGCGGCCTTGTATTGATTACCGAACTCTCAACTTACAAACAGTGAAATATCCTCCTGGGAGTGGGGGCCGGGGATGGCGCTCTCTGGTTGCCACTAGTGCCGTCCGCCCTAGAGGAACTGTTTGTGCACCGCTGCGGTGGATGTATCTTCTCCAAGCTGGATCTGCGAAGTGCCTATAACCTCGTTCATATCCGCCATGGTGATGAGTGGAAGACCGCCTTCATCACGCCCACCGGACACTATGAATACTGCGTTATGCCATATGGCCTATCCAACTCACCTTCCGTATTTCAATGATTCATGAACGAGGTGTTTCTGGGAGTTCCTCCATCATTCTGTGATCGTTTACATTGACGACATTCTGATTTACTCCCTGAACTTGGCCGAACATCGCCACCACATGGAGCAGGTCCTAAAACAGCTGTGAAAGTACCACCTCTATCTCATGCTGGAGAATTGCGAGTTCCACCTTACCACCATCAAGTTCCTCGGATATGTCATCAGTCCTCAGGGTATCCAGATGGATGACAATAAGGTCCAAGCCATTCACAACTGGCCACAACTCAAGACCGTTAAGGAACTCCAACGCTTTCTAGGATTCTCAAATTTCTACCGTCGTTTCATCCACCACTTCAGTCAGCACACAGCCGCCCTCACGTCCATGCTCCGGAATAAGCCCAAGTCTCTGTGCTGGACGCCCGCAGCCATCCAAAGTTTTGAAGGACTGAAGGAAGTCTTCTGCACCGCTCCTACCCTCACGCTTCCCGATCCCCAGAGACCATTTGTCTTGGAAGTAGATGCATCCACAGTAGGGGTGGGAGCGGTGCTCTCCCAGCATTCTGGAGAGCCTCCTATCTTCCATCCCTGTGCATACTTCTCCCACAAGCTTTCCCCGGTGGAGCAAAATTATGACATCGGGAACCGTGAGCTTCTCGCCATCAAACTCGCTCTGGAGGAGTGGAGACATTGGCTGGAGGGAGCTCTACATCCCTTCCAGGTCATCACTGACCATCGGAATTGGGAATATCTTCGGGAGGCCAACGCCTAAACCCACGTCAGGCACGGTGGGCACTGTTCTTCACCAGTTTTCAGTTCTCAGTTACCTACCGGCCTGGACCCAAGAACACCAAAGCAGAGGCTCTGTCGCACCTTCCTCAGGCCACGGAACGTTTGATAACCCCTGAGACCATTCTCCCTCCAGCCCTCATTGTGGGTCCCATCCAATGGACGCTCGACGAAGAGATCCGTCAAGCCACCCCCTCCGAACCAGCTCTGCCGGGAGGTCCAGAAGGGAAGGTCTATGTTCCATCCACTCTCCACAATACCCTTCTGGACTCACTACACTCTTCTCCGGGCTCTGGACATTCAGGCAGCCAGCAAACCCTCTCGCTCCTCGAATCCCGCTACTGGTGGCCCGCTATGGTGCGTGAAGTCCGGCGCTTTGTCCAGGGATGCTCAGTCTGTGCCATCACCAAGTCTCCCCGTCACCAGCCACAAGGCAAGCTGGTACCACTTCCCATACCTCACCGGCCCTGGTCCCACATCGGAGTCGACTTCGTCACCGATCTCCCCGAGTCCGAATCACACACCTGTATCTTCATAGTTGTTGACCTATCCGGAGGAGGAATGGTGGGATGGTAATTCTCCCCCTCAGAAATTACGGCCAACGCATGGGAAAACCAACAACAGCGCGGGTTATGTGCCCGCGCAGCTTCTTTGCGCAATTTCGGCATCCGGAGTATAGTCCTCTCGTAGGTCGTTGTGCCCAAGTCTTCTCCCGGTCTGGATGGGCGCGGTGGGGGGGTCCATCTCCTCGGCGTATCAGTAAGCCTCACCTCCAGATATCACCCACAGTCCAACGGCCAGACTGAGCGCAAGATCCAAGAGATCGGGAGATACCTCCGTAGCTATTGCCACCAGAACCAGAACCGCTGGAGCCTCTACTTTCCCTGGGCCGAGTACGCACAAAACTCCCTTCGACAGCAAACCACCGGCCTCACCCTGTTTCATTGCATACTCGGTTACCAATGTCCCCTATTCCCGTGGACGGGATAACCCTCAGATGTTCCAGCGGTGGATCACTGGTTCAGAGAGAGCGAGAGGGTCTGGGACTCAGCGCCTCTCCAGGGCCGTGGCCGTCCTCGACGTCGGCAGCGGGCATCGGGAGCCGCCCGTGTGGGGGGGTACTGTCAGGGATAGTCCAGCTTCGTCAGGCCCAATCACCTCACACACCCGTTCACAATCACCGGAGTACTGATCAGCCGCACCTGTCACCACCTCATCAACATTAGCTCAAATGCTCAGTCACTGCAGTCACACTTCGTCTGGTCTTGGGTTCACTATGCTACTCCTTACCTGACTCATTGAACCCAGACTCCATCCTGATACCTTTCTGTCTCTGTGCCATCCTCTTCAGCCTGATCCTAGAAGGAACCCGTCATCACGTGAGCTAGTTCCCTACCATTCATAGACTGTTGCCTTAACCCGTTTGCTCTCCATCTCTCTCTCTCAGCACCTGTTAATAAAGATCCATGTTTACTTTACCTCTCCGTCCTTGGTCTCTTTCTGTACTGTGACAATAACATATATATAAAGATGTATTCATTAATGTGTGATATATTTTTTCCAAAGCAGCTAATGAAAACTTAAATACAAGGAGCTATAAACTATTTTCAGAATTTTTACAACTCTTTTGCTTTAGACCATCTACAATCTTCAAATAAAATGTTAACTGCATCTGTCTGAAGGGGGGAAATGTAGTAATTGGTTTATAGTTATTTTCAAAGCTTTCAATGTACTTTTATTATAAAATAACCTTTTTTTATTCTAGCAAGTAAGTTTTTGTTAAAAATTAACCAAAATAAAAATAATTCGTTTATAATCTTTGCACAGGAGAGACTTGGTGTTTTTTTTTTCAAACAAAGGAAATATTCGCATCGTTATCGGCCAAAATGAGTTTAAAAATATCGGCATATAGGATATCGGCAAAAATCCAATATCGTGCATCCCTGATTTAATTTCTTTCCCAACTGTCCTATCTATCTATCTATCTATCTCATTTGAGATTGATACATTCCAAGCTTATTGTGATCACCAAGAGTTAATAACACAGTACGTATATTAAATTAAATATCCTAACAGACACCTCAAAACAGTCTTCATTAATCGAATCAATTTTCACTGTCTTTTTTTTTTTCAACAGCCATCTGTGTATGTGAACTTGCGAATGAAGAGTGCGTGTTTGTGTAAGTATACATGTATCGTTAAGGTGGACAAGAATTGAATCGAAAAGCAAACATGCAGTCCCAGAAATCCACAGGAGGCCTCTCCTCCCCCTCACTGAGTTGAGGATATCAGCATGGGAACTTTTAATTTAGAAGATAACAAAATTAGCTGTGGGAGCCAAATTTAGAATTACACAGAACCATCATCAGATGGATGGCTTCATGACAGATGGATGGATGGATGGATAGAAGGATGGATGGATTGTTTTATCACCCCATTCACTGAATGGGGTTATGCAAATCAGATAAAGTTGCATACATGCCTCAAAAATAAGTGCTGAATGCAAATTGAAAGGTTCAATTCCCCATCTAACAGGATGGTTTAGGTTGTAGAAGATGCAGCAAACAATATAATTAATATTAATAGATTACTACTAATATAATTATACTAATATTAATTTTACCTAGCTATTCAACACAACATAATCAGAATAATATAGAAGCCATCCATAAAAAATAACACTAATGTAAAATAAATAATTAAATAGTATACACTTTAGTATTATTATTATTTGTAATTAATTTATTTTTATTTACTTTTTCAATTAATTTAGCAGTAAATTTGCCTCATAATATGCAGTGTTAACCTCTCATATCTATGCATGGGAGTTTCTAACGCATAAATATCAAATTTGCAGATCCTATGACACTATGCTTTTTAACATTAATATTTACTAAGAAACAATCTGTACATACAGTTAGACACATAAGGTCCTAACATCAAAGTTATGGCCCCTCAGGTCACACAGGCCTCAAGGTTGCTGTTCTATCTAAGCAAACTGTGTTTTTCAACTGTACATCTTTGACCTTATTTCAAATGCCTATATACTCCAACCAGCTCATTCACAATTCAAACCAACAGTTATTCCTTTTGGCCGTTCTGTATTCATGGTCCGAATAAAATATGTGGTGCATATTAAAAGCGCATTCAGGCTGGAAGCGGTGTCAGTCCTTGATATTTAAAGGTCGTAAAAACAGTCCTGGCAAAGGTGTATTAATGCTACAGGTACCAGTGAGTGAAGAATGGCGGGTGGAAGAGGACACGTGAGACTTCAGCTCTTAAGAGTTTGATAAACCATTTTAAAAGCAATCGATGTCTACACAGCAATACTTGCATCTCCCTCAGCAGCGCTGTGGAAGATTAATATTTCAGACGCACCAGAACAATGTTACTGTACATCAATTTAAGACTGGTCTTTGGGTCTCTTGAGTGGAGAACCATTGCTGTAAAGAGATGCCTTTTATGTTTTTTTAGATCCACACTGAATATAAAACCCAATCACTGGTGAATATTTAAACACTAAACGCTGACACGGCTGTGAAGATCATTTAAATAATAGTTTATGAGATTCGAGTAACCCTTTATATGTTTATGGAAGACTATAACCGTAAAAGAGTGAAAGGTATAAAATGTGCTTTTAGAGATTAAACAGGGATTTTGTTTAACTTATTGAATGATTTCAACACAAAAGGTCCAAAAAGATGCTCTACCTCGGCTCTAACTCTCTCTATCTCTGAATGAATCGGTGTTCTTGAACACATTAGCGTTCATTTGCAGAAATGAAGTCAGGTATACATGTGTCGCTTGGACTGCGGCCAAATGAAATAAACTCCCGTCAAAGCCAATCAAGTTCCATTTTCTCACTTCAGGGAACTGACATTTAATTAATCTCTCTGTATATCAAAAGAATGAGCATCTCAGCACTGTGACTGAAAGCAGGTCTGATAATTCACCTACACACAGAGAGAGTGAATGAATAAAGTCATTGTGCTTCTCTAGAGTTTTAGATTCTTATGCAAGGCATGTAATGTCAAAAGGATCGTCATGCAGAGCAGGTTGTATGAGTGAGTGTGAGTGTGTGTAGCACTTGCTTTATGGCAAATCATTTGTATATATTATAATGCCAATCTATGGACCAGTGTCTCAGAAGAATAGATCCGCAGCTGAGAAAGATGCCACAACAACAGTGAACAAATTCAAGGGATGTTTGGTTGAACACAACGTGTATTTATAACACTCAGGTAAGTTGCATCACTTAGTATGAAAATAAAAGAAAAAATATATATTTTCAGCAAAGAAATTGTAGGTTCTTAATCTTGTTGTCACCCTTTTGTTTGGTAGGTTTCAGCAACCTTTCCTCTTGGATTTCTACAAGGTAAGATTATATACTTCTATTTTTGTTCACTTTAGCTCAAGATTTGATTCCCTTTAATACCATATAAATGATTACAGTTTTTTTTTTAATATTATTTTATAATTGTTCTGCAGGTTTTGTTTTTTTAAGAAAATCGTATTATCATGGTATTGTTTGAAATACATTGACGTACCATGCACATATGGTATCATGAGTATGATCATCATTATGTGCCATGGTATACACTACTGCTCCAAAGTTTGTGGTTGGTAAGATTGTTAATGTTTTTGAAAATAGTCTCTTATGCTCACCAAGGCTACATTTGTTTGATCAAAAATACAGTAAAATCAGTATTATTGTGAAATATTTTTACAGTTTAAAATAACCATTTTCTATTTGAATATACAGGTATATTTAAAATATAATTATTCCTGTGATTGCAAAGCTGAATTTTCAGTATCATCCCTCTAGTCTTCAGTGTCACATGGTCCTTAAAATAAACTTCTAATATGCTGATTTGTTGCTCAAGGAAATATTTTTTTTTTATTATCAATGTTGAAAACACTTTTTTTCATGATTCTTTGATAAATACAAAGTTCAAAAGGACAGCGTTGATTTGAATATATGTTTTTGTAACAATTTAAAAGCCTGTAACATTAATTTCTGCATAATATTTCTTACTACTTACAAAAAGTACCAAACTGTACCATAGTGCAATTGTTATTTATTATTATAATATTTTTTAATGTTTTTTTTTTTTTGGACATGTACCATGTTACTAAAATGGCATTCTCAAAGTATCATGGAATACCAGATAAATACACAATGATACATTAATTCAAGTATTATGAATTCCTGATACATCACAGTACCAAGGTACCACCATAGTAAATATTTTATAAGAGTTTAAATACCAATTTAAATATTGAGCTGGAACGACGGAAGGCACCTGAGCAGGAGTGTGAACGATCGGGGTTCTAGATGCTCGCTCCAGAAGGAGGGTGAGACGGGGCAGGTCTTTCACAAAACACTGCCTACAGTTAGCAGTGACCCAGCAACCACCTCTTCTTCATTATACAGAGAGAGTGCGTCTCCTCTGACCTCTAAAACAGCAAAACACAGGCACCCGCAGACATGCACAGCACCCGCTGCATTCAAAACAGCACCACACCTCTCCCTGTACAGGAGAAAAAAGAAAAATACCCCAGAAATATGTTCGTCAGCAAGATTAGAAAAGCAATATCCCTCGCTAGAGAGGAAAGACGCATGTGAAAGGAAGCGTATGAGGGTGGGCGGCTTTACAAAAGACAATGCCAATGCAAAAAAAACTCCACAAGACAGGAGTTGCTGAGTATTATGGGAGCTTTTCAGAAGTGTTAAGCAAAACTGATACTCTTTAATTTCAGGGGAAGGAGGAAGGAAATAAAGGAGAATTGAAGGAGACATTAAACGCTTCATTAATAATAAAGCAACACCTGGATCCCAGGGAAGAGAATGAGAGTGCTAGTGAGCTAAACAAATAGAAATTCATATTGTATGAGGTGTGTGTGTGTGTGTGTTTTAAGCGTGACCTTCCATTTTATTGGAAGTCATGTTTATTCGTGTTCTGTCTGTTTGTGTGTTATTGAGTAAATGTGTATGTGGGTGTGGGTGTGTGTGTGTGTGTGTGTGTGTTTGTGTGTGTTGGAACCCTCCTGAATAAACAAATAATGAAATAAAAATTAAAAATCAATCACTGCATGAGTGTTCAGTGTCTTTACTCCCACATCATCACTGTGAAGGTTATTTTATGGTTATTTCATGCTGAATCCACCATCGACTGACAGGCGCCATCTGGTTATGCCTGTTCTGTTGGACACTTCCTATTTAATAAACAGGATGTATGATTATGACGAGGTGCGTGATCATCAGGCTGTGTTAGCACTGTCTGCACAGGTTGCCAAACACAGGTGCTGACTGAGAAAACTAACATCATCAAGTAGTCTGACAGTCTGAGGTAAAATCACACACACATGAAAAGTGAACACACAGACACACTTAGCACAGCAGTCACACATATAGACAACTTTTTTTCTCTAGTATACAGTGGTGGCCAAAATTATTAGAACACTAGTATTTTCACCTGCTAAAAACTGGTTGGTCAGTTATTTATATATTTTGCTTTAGTGTGTTAGTAATATCAGTTTACATTTCTAAACATTAATTTTGCCATTAATTGTAATAATCCAGAGATATTTTTGTTTGCACAAGGAGTCTGACAACAGCCAGTGCTCTACACAGAGCTCTGATCTCAGCATCATCCAGTCTGTATGGAATGACATGAAAAACAGAACAAACTGAGACAGACTAAATCCAGAAGAACTGTGGCAACGTCTCCAAGATGCTTTAAGAGACCTACCTGCAAAGCTTGAAAAACTATGCGCAAGTGCACCTAGCGCAAAGAATGGTCACATCAAATGTTGATTTCATTTAATGAATAAAGAAAATCTATTTATGACATTATTTTTGGCAGCATCCTCATTTTACAGCATTTATACACAAGTGCCTAAAACTTTTAACAGTACTGTAACTTTGCAGGTAGGTTTCTTGAAGCAAGATAGAAATAACTCCCTTAAAACCATTTTTAGCTGTTGAAAATACTAGTGTTCTAAAAATTTTGCCACTGCTGTATTTAATTATCCACCTTTTTCCTGAACATCAAAGTCTCACCTGACTCATACCTGAACAGTGTTTGCATTTCCAGTCTTCGGTGTTTCTAGTCAAATTACGGTATTTTCTGAGCTGATAATTTAACATTAAACCTATGAAAATGGACTTCATAGTTTCCATAGATTCATCATAGACGGAGTTGCAATGACTGTCTTTTTGCAGTGACTCCCTTGTCATATAAAGAGTTGGTACTGTAGATGACATGAAGCGGCCTGTTGAGAAAGCAGCATTTCAGTTCACTTTGCTAAGACAAACAGGAAAAAATTACAACACCTCTGAATGACTAAACAGAATGGCTGTTTATCTCCTCCCGCCAAATATAATCACCAGCTACAGCTGCAATAAACAAAAAGCATGTCACACCTTACATTAACACCTCTCAAGAGTGTCTTAGAGAAAAAAAAAAGCTTAATGCACTAATAACAAATCGGCTTTTGAACATCTCATACATTCATAAGCGATGTCGCTGGTGTGTTTTACACGGCCAATGGCGCTTGGCAGCAGATTTACATCACTGATTCTTCAAACTGACTTTGAATATAATCAAATAAGTTGTGGAGCAATGTCAGAGGAGAGACAGAGCGATCAGTAGCTACTATGACTCTTCAGCAAAGTCCAACAACTTCATAAAATGGAAATTTACAAAGTGATACATACGTAAAAGGACATGTAAATGGCTTGCATACCAGAACTTGAACGTTCACGAGACAAAGAGACACAAGTGGAAGCGGTCAAGCATGTTAGAATACACACTGAAAAATATTTAGTCATTTTAAGAGAAAACAATGTAAATATGCATAAAGTGTATACAGTAAGTAACCATATACAGTGAAATGTATTCAAATATATTAAGAATTACAGTAATTGCAATAGATTGTAATATAATTACTAAATGTATAGTATTTAATAGAATATTTGTATGGTTACAAACTGCAAAATATAGTCGCAAAAATGCCTGAAAAATAATTTTACGTAAAGATCTTGCAAACAGAGCAACCTGTTTTTTTTTTACAAATTTAAAAAGATTATTTTACAGTATTATTTTACAGTAAATATTCATAAAACAAATTGTGCACACATAAAACAATGCAAAAAAGTGTAAATTGGCCATAAGCAAACAACTCAAAAGGTCAAAAATCTACATCACAGAGGGTAACTGTTAGCTTTTCTAAAGCAATATATAATACACATATAAATTCATTATGAAACAAGCATTTTTATAAATAACTTCAGAGCTATAGATGCAGACAGAACATATAGAGTAAATGTGTATATCTGAGGCTGTTTGTGTTCATTTAGTTCTTACCCGCGTGTAGTGCGAGAGCTGTATCTCCACTGAGAGTCAGACAGGAACTCACACATGGGTCACCAGCCAATGTGGCTCACCGCAATGCATTCTGGGACAGATACTAACATATGCCCCGGTGTGTCACAGTGCATAGAGTAGCATGCATGCAAAACACTGCGTTAAGATGTTTAAGTGTGTGCATGTGTTTACAGTTTCAATGTGTGATCACATGATAAAGCACAGACTGAAGCAACTGTGAGTGTGTGTTCAGCGATCATTCTCTCTATCACCATGGAAACCTGCTTTTATCTTATTTGCATCTGGGTGTACCAGCCGCAGAGAGAGCTGTGTCATTTTCCCCTAGAAAACACCACTGCCCTCCTCAGAGACTCTGAGAAGTTTGCCACACTTTTTCACACGCGTAAACCCTTTCCCAAATCCTAAACGTGGAAAAAACACTGCCATAATCCCGTTTAGAATATCATACTAACATACACGTCCTAAAAGTCAAAGCTTCAAAAAGAGGAAACGGCTTTCATACACTGCTAAAGATAACACAGCACGCCTTGCACAGGAAGAGGGTTGCAGTTGCTCTATACAGAAGCCCCGGAAAACTATTTTAACATGGGAGTCGCACTTAAAAAAATATTTTAGCATGTGAGTAACACTTGAAAGGTTTTAAACCAAGTGGTTTCTGCAAACAACTAATGTCCAAACACTGAATGTATAGTTTTATGATTTGAAACTTACAGTAACAAACATATTTTTGTCATGTTTTAATGTGGGTCACTGTATGCATGTGTGAAAGCATGTACTTACTTAGACTGCTGGGTCAAAACAACCCAATAGCTGGGTTTGTTCCTTTTTAACCCAGCGGTGGGTTATATTTAACCCAGCCTTTTTTAAAGTGTGTGTTTGCATGTGAATTAGTGTGTGTGTGTGTGTGTGCGCAAGGTTACTTGAGGTCTGTAGTTCACTTGTGCCAGGTGTGTTATCTCAGACGCTCCACATGACTAAGCCAATGGTAGAGTTCCTCTTCTAAACTCACTCACATGGTACAAAAACACTCACACATCTCACTAATGCAACCCCCTCGGGTGTTACTTACACTAATGTGAGAGAGAAACAGATTTAAGGCTAGTGTATTTGTACAAATAAAGCCTCTGGTCATTATCTACAGAACATTCAATGTGAAAAAAAAATAGTAAGGCAGGATTTTAACCACGTAAAATTGATTAGATCACCAAAAGGGGGTGTTTCTCATCAGAACGGAGCCAGATGTTAATGCCAGCTTGCTGTAGATTTTGGGGGGGTTACTTCACTTCTTCACATTGAGGAGTATTTTAACCTGGAACATGGTATTCCAATGGTAATACCAATCAATGGTTTCTGTTATTGCCATGAACTTTAATACTTCAGTGGAGTTTTGTTATTGTTAACTCAAACTATTAAAACTAAAACATTTTTATTAGTTTAAATAAATATGAAGTAATATAAAATATAAATATTAGATGAAAAAACTAAAACTAAAAGATAATAGAATTTAAAAAAACAAAAATATAAATGACAAAAAACATAAAATAATGAATGAAAATATATTAATGAATAATGAAATAATTATAAAACCAATTCAAAATATTAATAAAAACTATAAAACTATGATATGTCTAACATATAGTACACTGATTCAGTGTTATTGCATGTTAATGCATTAAAGGGATTCACCCAGTAATGAAAAATCTGTCATTACTTACTCACCCTCATATCATTCCAAACCCATGACGTTCTTTCTTCTGCAAAACTCAAAGCAACTTTAGACTCCTTTAACTTTCATTGTATGAACAAAACACTGAGACATTCCTCACAATATCTTCATTTGTATTCCATGCACAAAAGAAAGAAGAAATTACATGAGGTTAAGTAAATGACAGAATTTTCATTTAGGTGAACTATCCTTTTAAGAAATACTTTTTAAGAACGGAAAAGGATGTAATTGAATTTCATGTTGACCACATGTCCTTATGATGTCAAACAAGAAACTTTTAAAGCTCCAATTATGTTAACGGAGAACCTTCCCAAGTGAGACGGCCTTTTAAAAAACTGCCATCATGCCACAGAAAACAAAACAATCCAAGAAAACCCAATGAAAATGAAGTTCCAATGAGAAAAGCTTCAAGTACCTCTAGTAGTAAAATCTTGTTACACAATTGACTAGGGTGACCATACATGCCATTTTCCCAGGACGCGTCCTGGCCAGGATTTCTGTATTGCCTAAAATATCTAGGTTTTGACTTTGTTTGCGTGTGCAGACCGATCGGTGTATGACTTCAAAGTACCACACAGACAGGGTGCCGCAAACTCGTCCTGGAGGGTCCGGTGTCCTGCAGAGTTTAGCTCCAGCTTGCCTCAACGCACCTGCTGGTAAGTTTCTAGTATGCCTAGTAAGAGATTGATTAGCTGGTTCAGGTGTGTTTAATTGGGGTTGGAGCTAAACTCTGCAGGACACCGGCCCTCCAGGACCGAGTTTGGGCACCCCTGATACAGACGGTTATGCTTTCGAAACGCTCTCGAGGTACTTTGATGTCAAACACTGATCAGTCTGAGCCGCACTGCTTTTAAGTCGAACACACCTAATATGTACGCGTAATTGCATCGCTTTGACCGTAGATCCCACCTTCTCACACGCCATGATTGGTCCATTATGTACAATGCTTGCATGTTATTGGTCAAACTACTTTTCGATCATTACCTTCAGCAAGCATGAAAACAAAGCCAAAACAAATCCTGGCAAGGACTCGTCCTGGGAAAATGGCACGTATGGTCACCCTACAATAGACTAACTCTTTATGTTCCATAGATTCCAATGAATTTCCAAAGAGAAGCAATCTGTGGTTTTCTAAAGAACCATTCATCTGTTGTTGAAACTGATGAATGGTACCTGGAACCAACACACCAATAACTTCCCATCAAAAACCTACCCCATAGCTGAACCGAAGAACCTTTAGAGTGATGCAGAGAAAGAGGAATGAAAAACGAGGGCACTTGAAGAACCGAACCACAGAGAGAAAGCATGCGTGCTCAACATACAATGCCTCATTTCAAACCTTTCCCAGCTCACTTCTAACCTGGCACGTCGCTGAATATCAAGACGCCAGACATCCTTAGTTTGTGAAAAACCCATTCCAACAGCATTCCCAAGCCACCGGTGGACAGGAAGTCCTCATCTAGCCCTCTGAGTAATGGCATACAGACAGTCTGCGGTCCTACCTGACTCTGAGCCGCTCGGATCCAGTCCCGTATGTCCTCTCTGCTGTCTGCCGACAGGAAGCACATTCAGTCCGTCCCTATTTACAGTCCCCTGGCACTGCAGTACGGCTCACAGCTGGTGCATTCCTGCTCAGCTCTGCCTCAGCTGATGGAGAGAGGAGGGAGAGAGGAGGGAAAGAAAACGCAGGGTACAGTAAGAACATACTGTACAAATCATCTACTGTGAATGTGAGGTCAGCAGATGCCGATCAGCCAATGACTGTCTCGATCTGTAACAACATGAGGAAACTGCATAATGCACCTCTTATTATTTCATCCATTTCCCAGGGAACTGCACAAACAGAAGCACTATTATTCAAAGCAGACACATCAGCAGTTTGTCTCGCTGATGATACCTAGAGCGACGACAATCGAGTAACAAGGCCATTTTCTTGTCCTCATGTCGGTTAGTCATCACTCAAATGCAATTAAAATGCAGTTAAAGATCATATGACTTCATAATTGGAGTTGTATTGTCCATTTAGTCCATGTCTGTGAGTTTTGAGGTCATGGATGTAATAGTGTACTAGAACAAGTTGACAAATACCGTTCAAAAAGTTTGGGTCGGAGGATTTTTTTTTTAAAAGATATTAATTTTGTTCAGCAAGGATGCACTAAATTGATCAGAAGTCACAGTTAAGACATTTATAATGTAACAACTTTCTGAATAAATGTATATTAATCAAAGAATGCTCAAAAATGTATCACAGATTCCAAAAACTTATCATCATATTAAAATGATTGTGTGTTTATGCCAATTATGACCAATAAAATGCTCTCTTGACTGAGAAGTTTTACAAATTTGTTCACTTGCCCTTTAAATTTTACAGTCTAGTGATAATAAGTAGCAAATCAAGGCTGCCCAGCACTGTGACATTATAATACATTTTAAATTATTATAATTACAAATGTCAACTCAGAGATTCTTCTATGAAGCGTTCATGTCTGAACCAGAAATTATTACTTTCTATGGCAACGCCAAAATAGGTACATATGTGCAAAGAAAATTATAGTCATTGAAGTGTATGAACAATCATAAAGATTTGTAACTTGACTCACATCATGTGAAGACACAAAGATCTGCATTGACAGTCACAAAACTGGAGCATGATGGAAAATGACTAATGAAAAGTTAGCCAAAAAACATTACTGTATATCAGGCCAATAATTCAATTCAATTCAATGAAACAAAAAAGTATAATCCATGTTCAATATTTTACATAATATATTTCATACAAAATAAAAAGATATATTTATCATGGTATTAGGATTATACATAATGATATAATTATAAATATAAATATTTAAATAATTTAAAAATATTTAATTATAATTCTTATGGTTTTCCGGGACCCCCTCAATGTCAAATGTCCCCCAGAGCTTCCAATTTCAATATAAAAGATGTCAATACAGCATTAATAAAACAATACCATGGATCTTTAATAAACATATTGTGATGTTCTATACAATGTTGATAAACAATACTGAATGCATCCGGTGGCAATAAATAAAACACAACTGCTTAAAAAGAATGTTTCTGTCCAAATAGTTTCGAGAAATGCTCTAATTATCATAGCACACAAAAACTTCAAAGCTCCAGATGCTGTCTGACTCATCTCAGCTGTTAGGATGCGTTTGATTATGAATTTAATCCTGTGTAAAAAAAAAAAAGGATTAGACGAGAAACAAAGAATGAGAGGAAGATACCAGACAAGACTAAGCTGTCTTGAGGATACACATTTTTTCATTATTTCTGACATAATCGTATTGTTCATGCTCTCTTGCTCCCAGATGATCACTGCTAGCAAGTTAATGAATGGTACATTCACATGTGGCGCACGTCTGTTAATGCCGAGCTCTCCTCATTCTTAAAATCATGATGCTCTTAGCTCATTATGTCATTTGGCCTCAGCCAATAAGACGAAAGCAGACACACTGAATGACAGATACACTGAACTGCTGTGACTGATCAGATCAATATAGACATGTTCACAGGTGCCGGCATTTCTGTTCTTCAGAGGTCTTCAAACACCATCAATATAATTTTAACATAGACATTTGATTTTAGGTTTTACAATAAAAAAAAAAAAAAGCATAAAAAATACATTGCTGATTTACACAACAGTCACGCAACCCACAAAGTGGACCAAATTCAGAGTTGTGCAAAATTCAGAACTGAAAAACTGAGTGTGAATTTGAATCGAATTGGCCACACCCCACAGGAAGTTAGATTGGAATGACAGGAAGAGGAGTTTATACTGAAATGGAATTCAATGAAATTCATTACAGGTGAGGCATTCTGGGAAATGTAGTCTTGCGTTAAAGGGATAGTCCATCCCAAAATTAAAATTTTATGTTTATCTGCTTACCCCCAGGTCATCCAAGATGTAGGTGACTTTGTTTTTTTCAGTAGAACACATATGATGATTTTTAACTCTAGCCGTTGCAGTCTTTCAGTCGTATAATGCATGGCAATGGTACAAAATCAATGAGAGTAAAAAAAACATGTACAGACAAATCCAAATTAAACCCTGCGGCTCGTGACGACACATTGATGTCCTAAGACACGAAATGATCGGTTTGTGCCAGAAACCGAACAGTATTTATATCATTTTTTTTACCTCTAATACACCACTATGTCCAACTGCTTTGTGTCCGCGCACGGCTTCCGGTGCGTGAGGTGTGTACGCGCTCTGGCGTAGTTTACGTTAATGGGCGTGTTGATATTCAGCCGAAGAGCAATCAAACATAACTTCAGCCGAGCAGGCTCAGAAGTTGGGAATACACTCCCGAATGAGTTCGCGCGAGAGAAAAGTAATCTTTTAGTTTTAAGTCGGATTGAACAATCCGGATAAGCGCAAGTAAATACCATTTCGATTAGCCGTCGTACCTACAATGACTATGCACTGTGTAAACAATGAGTGACGTATACGCGCGCGAGATCACTTCCGGCGCTTGCGTAAAATACGCCAGAGCGCGTACACACCTCACGCAGTGCCGGAGCCGTGCGGCGACAACCGCAAGCGCCCAAAGACAGTTGGAGATTGTGGTGTATTAGAGGTAAAATATGATGTAAATACTGTTCGGTTTCTTGCACAAACTGATTGTTTCGTGTGTTAGGACATCAATGTGTCTTCACGAGCCGCAGGTTTTAATTTGGATTTGTCTGTGCATGTTTTTTTAGTCTCATAGAAGGTGGGGGTTACTCGTTGGTCCATGCAGTTTAGGGGTTAGAGGACTGGATTACTGCAACGGTAAATTTTAAAAATCATCATAGTTGTTCTACAGAAGAAACCAAGTCACCTACATCTTTGTGCCGGGGTAACAGATAAAATCCATACTTTTTCATTTTTGGGTAGAACTATCCCTGTAATCACCCTGAACCTCCAGAATATTTTATAAAAATATATGATGGATGAATGATATACCCTAAACGTTAGAAGAATGGTAGAATATAGATATAAGATGATAAAACAGTAGAACGATAGATCGAATGATAGAACAACAAATGATAGACGATCGATAGAACCATATAGAAATAAAAAAGGAAAATGTCTCTTAATATCTCGCATTCAGACAGAGAGCTGTGAGAAAACACTGTCTGTCTGAATTTTAAAGCAAACCTTTCCTTTTTTTCTGTTTTTCCCCAAATGCTATTGGCACAAGGCTGCCATCCGCTTTCAAAAAAGTGCCAAACTCTTCCACACACGCAGTCATGCCGCATGTTTACAGAAGAGTAGCTTTGCTTACAACAGTCACCCAGCATGAGCAACGGCCTGCCTGTACGTGTCTCGATTTTCCCTCATGTGTTGTGAACTGCAGATCACCTTTTTCGATTAAAGGAAATAAACAAGGTCATTATATTATTCATTATATACCACGGCAGTTGCCATTTGTAGCCTAACAACCACAAGATACAACATCACCCCACTAAAAACAAGAGCGAGAGGGAGAAAGTGAATTCTCTCATGCACTGGACATAATTATACCCTCATTGAGCCAATCACATGACAGCGCCTGAAAATAGCAGAGGGCCACGCCCAGACCGAGCAACAAATGCCTTCTATTGGGATGTCATTATCTGCTTATAAGATTCATGCGCTAAAAGACGAGAGAGAGGGAGAGAAAAGAGAGGGTTAGGAGGAGAAAAGGGGAAAAACAAACTCCAGAGACCTGAGTCACTGCCACTGAAGGAAGGAGGGGAGTAGTTGAAGGAAGGA